>MU159617.1:78917-134000 GCA_015888305.1 Antheraea pernyi | reverse complement strand
TTGTTAGAATTTAAGTGTCTATTGTATGCAAATTTTTAAGCATACGATTTAGGCGTTGTTTAATTTTCGTTTTCACTAAACAGCTGTCAGTTATCAATAATACAAAGGAATATAATTAGAAATTATTCCTTTCGACTATCTGTGAAATTCTATATGAACCAATACACTATAAGAGAATGATAAGCTTTCATATGAAATGCTTTAAATATGTAAAAAATTGACTAATTTCATATTGGTAGATATAGTTTGTTGTAAATTTTAAAATGGGTTTTATATTTTAACCGCAAATCAACTGAGATTTTTTCGGTACAATCTAAAGAAAACTAAAAAGAATGTCACTCGCAGATAATGTCATGAAATATTTTTTTGTATTGGATAAATCGTTTTGGAGATTACCAGCAACAAAGATAGATAAATACATCTTTCAGAAGTTTAATTATTCTTTAATAACTTTTATGACAACATGAAATATACAAAAATATACAGTTATTATTTAAGAACCGATAAAAAATGTTCGTTTTACAACCTTTTATATTAATTTGCCATCTATTGTCTATGCAGTTTGACGTTTTAACAAATTATTTTATGTCACCATATGCAAGCAGTACACAATTTAGCCAATGTCACGTAGACGTGGAATATACGTTATCAGTGGTAGGCAAAGATATAAATTAAGGAGACTGTTAAAAATACTGCATTGTAATAAGTTTTCTCTCGTGGGGCCGTTCAAGTTCAAGTACGTAAACAGAATTTTTGTAATTTTTGACCGCCCCCCCCCCCCTCCCCCTGGTCAGCAAATTTAAGCAATGCTTTTCTTACCCTTCCTACCATGCTTACGTAATCATCTGTTTTTAAATCTGTCCTCGTTAAATAAATAAATATTGATGACGTAATCACCTCCCAGACACCCCACCTCCTAAATCATCACAAATAAGCAAATCAAGGACCCCCCACCCCTAGCAACGCTTATGTAATACTTTAATGGCCTCTGTTGTATGTTTTGCTATTATTACTATACAGTGAAAGGTTATTAAGGAAACTTGAAATATGCAGGTGGTAGACCCTCGTTTGGTAGCCGCGTTCGACGCGCGGGAATTGGAACTGGTGATCGCGGGCGCCCCCGAGCTGGACGTGGCGGACTGGCGCACCAGCACCGAGTACCGCGGCGGCTACCACGACCTGCATCCCGTCATCGTATGGTTCTGGCAAGCTATCGACAGGTATACCCACCACTAACACTTCTGATAATATTTTACACCGCAATATATCACGAGACAAACGCAAGTTATTTTCATGAAACTTTTAATAAACATTTAAAAGTATACATGATTTATATTCGAAAGTATTGTAGGCCTCTATTTATTGTTTAAACAAAGTGTGCCTTTAAATCGAGCCAATAAAACGTTAACTTTTTAACAGGTGTAAAGTAAAATATGACTCATTAGATAAAAATAGTTTTTAAATTCACTACATTAACCTCTACACTGAAATGAAAGGCCCTACACATTTGATTACTTTTCCAAAAACCCCTATATAATTTAATAATATTTATACCAGCAAAGTTGCTATTTGCTGAATTGAGATTTATACAATCAAGAAGTAAATTCAGGAGTGTTTAGAAACCTATAGTTTACTGGTCGTATAAAACAAATTCGTTTAAAGAAATAGTAAGTTCTTGTATCTCTAAATAAGAAATACTAACTTAAAATCAGTTGTCACATAATCGAAACTTGTACTTTGTCAGTTAGCGCCTGCAACTTCGTTAATCTGAAGTAGTTTTTATCTTTACTTAGCTCTTAAGCTATAGAAAAACGTAATGAGAATATAATCTAGGTCCTTTCGTATATGAATCCAAAAATAAGAATCTGATTGCTTCAGCCTTTTTCGGGTAATAATACACTTTAACACGCCCAGTTTTTTGTAGTAGATGTTGTTGGTGTTAAATTATAATAATTAATCACATTGAAACATTACCTTGCATCAGAGTTCTAGTAAAATATAAAGCCTTTGCAATTTTCGTGATCAGTTATAAGTATGGTGAAGTTTATTAATCTCATATATATTCCAAAATCCAATTTTATATGTATGGGGCCGTTGAAGTATTACGTTAGCTGAATTTTTGTAATTATTGTCCGTCCCCTCATCCTGGTCAGCAAAAGAAAGCAGTGCTCTTATCCCCCCTAAGCATACCTTACGTAAATATTTATATAAGTATTTTTTAATCTGTTTTGTTCTCCTTATTGATTCATGGGTTCAAGCCTAAAAATATGACACACATCCAGATCCTCCACCCCTTATCTCATCAAAAATAAGCAGATCGGCGTAATACTTGTATGGATGCCCCTATGGTATATAACTGTAGTTGTAAATTTTAAATCCGTTACAGATTTACAAACGAGCAAAGGCTCCGCCTGGTGCAGTTCGTGACGGGCACGTCCTCGATCCCGTACGAGGGGTTCTCGGCGCTGCGCGGCTCCACCGGCCCGCGCCGCTTCTGCATCGAGCGCTGGGGACGCGTGGAGTCGCTCCCGCGCGCGCACACCTGCTTCAACCGGCTCGACCTGCCGCCCTACCCCACGCCGCAGATACTCTACGAGAAACTGCTCCTGGCCGTCGAAGAAACTAACACCTTCGGGATCGAATAAACTAACTCGTTTACATTTATTTTGTAACCGGGGTCGGATTTAGGTGAAAGCAATAGCGACTTCAATGCCTCACCATAATATAAATGTTACCTTGCAACCATGATGACGACAGAAAAGTGTGTTTTTACTTTTTCTAAATTTCACAATATACAACTTATTTTGGAATTTTTGACAGGATTACCTTGCAACCATGATGACGACAGAAAAGTGTGTGTTTTTGTGAGACTTTTTCTAAATTTCACAATATACAACCTATTTTGGAATTTTTGACGGGATCTTAGTCTGTTATATTGTGCACAAGTGGATGAGAAATTATACCACAAACATGAATTCTGAGATGACACAAAAACTCATTTCAATTATTGTGCACAAGTGGATGAGAAATTATACCGCGGAACATGAATTCTGAGATGACACAAAAACTCAATGGAAAGTTGTAATAAGCAGACCACAGTCTTGTTGGAACATTGAAATTATCACAAGACATAATATTATTAGGTACTCAAGAACAGCAATAATCTAGAAGATTACTTGTCATAAATAATAGAATTTAATAATAATAAACCTATTTGAAACCCTTTTTCGATAGATAACCCATGACATCCCAAGCTTTGAATCCTACCCGGTTTATAGATAAAACATGCATAGTGCATCATATACAATACACAACCAGGTCAATGAACATTTAATCTACATGGTCTGAGCCTGAACAACCATTGACTGATATCCCGATCGACCCTGGTGATTGATATTCTGATAAGAATTATCAAAGGTTCTTAACCTCGACATTGCATTGAAAATCAAATTACAAATCGTATGTAAATAAATTATAAATCAATAATTATTTAAGTACTAATGGTGAATGTAAATAATAATCTTGTGAAAATTAAAACAGACAAAGATTTAGTTATAGAATGTAGGTAAATATGTCTATGATAGGTATTTATTATATAAACCTTATGAGCCACTTATCCTAGGGGATTTGTACTTTATTAATTGCTTTTATCTTAAGTCAATATACATTGTGGCTGTGAAACCGGACTCAAGTCCTGTATTTAGATACTATTATTACGCTTTTACATCACTAATTTATAGTTATAGAATTTGATGAGCCTTGATAACAACATTAATTTATTTAAACATCACTTTAACAACATGTAGATACAATTTACACAGTATTCCATGAAGTATTATGAATTTTGCTCAGAAATTCAATTGTACTGAAAATTGCTGAATCAAATATATGCATTAATTAATTGTGCTTGTCTCAATGACGAGAATAATAGTTTTATTAATAATCTAATACTTGTAATAGTATTAAGGTGGAGATATGTTATAAATTTACGCAGGTAGAATATTTAAAAAAGAATTAAGATTTGTCCATTTCGTAGTTGTACTTATGGCCACAATAACCCACAATTTTATCATTATGTGACTCTTTTCCAAATAGCTCTTAAAAACCCGAATAGAGGAAAATGTAGTTCCATGTTTTATATCCTTAGCGGGTTATACTTATTTTGTGTATAGCAGGAAAACATTGACATTTCAATTCTCAATATTTTGACATAGAAGATGCCTTTTTATTATATGTTAATGTCATATCTATAGAAAGACAAGTTTCAATATCACAAGGTGAAAAAATGGAAATTAATGGAACAGTAATGTTCAAGTGAAGTTTGAATGTGTACGTGATTTAAGTTTGCAAATGATTATGTTCCTTTACTTTTAAGTTAATACTTTCACTTGATCGATATATGTTAAACATTGTTCCAATGCATACAATTCTTAGAACAAACAACCAAATTTGTAATTAATATGTAAATATAAATTATTTATTGTGCTTATGTACCCATTACAATAGGAGTGTATGTTTATTCTGTAAGTAATAGGTATATTGTGTTGAATATTTAACTATTTGTGTATTTGTTTTATGATCTGTAAATTTAAACTTGTTTTTTTTTTGTGAAAGTGATAAAATGTGTCAATATACAATATTACTTATGACTGTGTTTCATTGAAATGTTTCTCACTGTGGTTTTACTATTGTTGCCTATTTATATCACAAACCACAATGTGAAACTAAACCCACAGCTTCCTGGTTTGTTATTATTAGGTAACACTAATATAATGTATGTACAACATAGATATTGAATTCAATGGTGTAAATAATATTAATACCAGACCCAGGGGGAGGAAATATCTAATCATTGATAGTGAAAGGTAATACATACACCTGACATAAAAGTAATTAAGAAAAATATCGCACACATACAAAATGTTTATTTTTCAAGTTCGTGTAACAACAAAAATCAACCTTGTTATTTAAGACCTTATCTTTAAAACATATAACTATTTACAGTTCCCGGAGTCTGCCTTTTTCCAACACAAACTCATGATATAAAATGCAACAAGGGTTATTAATTTCTTCACAAAATACTAAACTAACTTGTGACAGGATTAATTCATATTCAGCATGTCACAGTCTGAAAGTATTAAATCGTAAACCTCTATAACTCAATCAAATTAAACCATAAGCTGTGATTACAATATGATAGAAGCTACTGTTATGATAGATATCCATATGCGTTTATTGTAGCAGTGAATTCAAAATCAAAACTTATAATTATCCTCCCCCTATTGTGAAACCCTTACGACATGTGAGCACAAACATAATTTCCACCACGTCATACCAGTTTTAAGGCTAACTTGAATGTTGAAAACTAAACAACATCTAAATCAACTAAACTGCCGTGTAATATAATACACTCTCTTGTAAATATTTTGTATATTTACTTCAAAAATAACGGTAGATACAATATTTAATTTGTAACTCTATCATAATTTCGAAAAGGGAGAAGATCGATGGCTCACTGCAAGTCTAGCTGAGAGAAGGGAAATCCTTGCTGTCATCCACCTTCGGAGGCGCCGCACTCGAGCGCAGTACGGGGCGCTCCTCCGGCTGGGGCTCCTCGCGCGTTCCCCGCCCGCGTCCGCGCCCGCGGCCTCTGCCCCGGCCGCCCGTTCCGCCGCGCCGCGCCTGGTCGTTGAACGTGAACTCGATGCCCAGCACACGCTTCTGACGGCCCACGCGCTGCGGATAGTCCGACAGGTCGTACTCGTCGTCGCTGTCGTCGTCTTCTCCGCGCTCACCTTCTTTCTTACGTTCCAGCATCACCAGATTCTTCCACTGACTCAGGTCCTCGCCTTCTCCAGCCTTTCGCAAATTGTAGTTCGGCATCGTACGCTGTGCATTTCGGAGCGCTTTATACTCATCCAAGGTGAGCACCCGCGGCTCCTCCTCGGTGGGCGCAGCAGCGCGCTCCGGCTCCGGTTGCTGACCGTCTCCGGCGCCCGCTTCCGGGGCCTTCTCTTCAGTGGGCTCACCTTCAGAGCCTGTCTTGTTGAGTTCATCGATATCATCTTTGATTGTTCCCCAGTTGTGTGGACCGGCGCCCTCGCGTTTGTCGACAGGTTTCACGCCAGTTTTGTCCGAACCGGACCTGCGGTCGAACTCGCGTTTACCTCGGTTATCGTAAGGCGGCCGCGGCCCGCGCGGACCCTCACGAGGTTCACGAGGCGGCCTCGGTCCGCGACGCTCGGTGCCTTCTGGGTTATCGCTAAAGTTGCGGCGCTCGAAGTTCGGTCGGCGATCACTGAACTCACGTCTCGGCGGTCTCGCGACTCCTTCCTTGTTCTCGACGGTGCCGTTTTGTGGACGTTCCTCCCGACGACGCGGAGGCGGACGCTCGTTGTTGCGATCGTTCGGCCGCACAGGTCCCTTGCTCTTTTGTTGCTCGCCAGGTTTGTTCTCTTGAGACTTCACATTTTGCGTCTCCTTAATTCCCTTCCGGACTGGAGCAGTACCTGCTTTAGTAGGTTTGATCTCAGGCTTGCCCTTGTTCTCCTTCTCGGCTTCTTTGGTCTTCTTTTTGAGCTCCTTAGCCTGCTCTCGCGCTTTTAACGCATCAAGAGGATCGGACTCGTCGTCCAAGAAAAGAGCGTATCTGTTATCAACTCCCACACCGTACGAATTCTCCATTGTGATCCTCTTGATGATTTAATCACACAAAAACTAGATGTTATTGGATTATTATCACGCACTTTAGTAAGGCGACATTTTGTCTATATTTATTGATTTCATTTAATATGGCGGACTAAAGGAACGCACCGATACGCCATATGACGAAAGGAATAGAGAAAAGATCAAAGATGGCGGAACGATTTTTTCTTGTCTATGAATTTCGACAGCTGACATTCTCGATAAAAATAATTTAAGAATAAATATAAATTTATAGTTTGTAATCAAAAAAAGGAAATTTCATAGAAAAAGTATATATGTATTTATAATACATCTTGCTCAGTTTTTATTTTCAAATATTTTACAAACTCAATAACAAGTCCTAAGCTTCGTAGCAAAGTGATATAAAGTACGGAACAAAAGGCATAGAGTTCTTATTTAAAATACATAATACTTTTATTGAATTATAAAATATATATAATTATAATATTTTTTGGGTTATAATAAATAATATAGAACGCTTATAAATACTTTTAAAATTATATTCCTTTATAATATGTAAATATTTTAATTTTTAATATGTAAACATCTAAGTTTTGTTTTAAATGAACAATAACTGCACTCAAAACTAAATATTCAAATCTTATGCGTTGTAGTTATGACATGAAAAACATAACTAAGTTTATATTCGAAAACTGAATTGATATTTAGTAAGCAAGGGAATTTGAGGAGCTAGTATACAACAATAATATTCCATTTTTTATTCTTTATTAATCACTTTGACAATATCATGTATATTGTTATAAACAAATGGGTAGGAAAAGGACAGTTACTTCTTCGAACATGGTGATTTCGCAGTGACACCTGATTTGGTACCACCAACGGATCCCAAGCACGTCTCTAATAACAACCCGCATACTAAATACGGATCGCAATCGCCCGCCGGTCTTCTGTCTTCCATATAACCTTTACCTTTTTCTTTAACCTCTTTCTGAAGACGAACAGAGGCTTTTCGATTAGCTATGCCCCATGAAAATTTATCATAAGAAGATGTCGCAAATTTTCCACCAAGCCTCATTCTGTTCGTCGATTCATCATGACCATACTTTTGAATATGTTTCATATGATTCGACTCCAACTTTTTTATGCACTCTTCAATAAATTTGTATCCTCCGTCACAGCGCATTTTTTTCGTACTAAAATTATGATGCATCCCTATACCAGGATGCAAATGACCCATTGGTTTTGGGTGGTACGTAATTCCGACACCATGGTCTTCAGCTACCCTTGCCATAATATAGCGAGAAATCCAAAGATCATCTGGCCCCTTTATACCCAGTGAAGCTCCTATCTGCCACTCCCAAGAGCCAAACATTGCTTCAGCGTTAGTACCTTCGAAATCCAGACCAGCGTAAAGGCATGCTTTCACGTGACATTCGACAATATCTCTACCTACTACATTTTTTGCTCCTACACCACAGTAAGAATATTGATATTTCACAGCTGGGAAGCCACCACCTTTAGGCCAACCTAGGCCCCAACTATCCATATCGACCATAGTGTACTCTTGTTCTAATCCAAACCATGGTTCTTCTGATGCGTGATAAACGCATAAATCGTTACAATATTTTCTGTGATTAGTAGGTGCTGGTTTCCCATCACTTTGATAAACTTCACATAAAAATAATACGTGTGGCTCACACCTAAAGGGATCCCTGTATATGGCAACAGGTTTCAAGATTGTATCAGAATTTTCAACTACCGCTTGACCTGTGGAACTGCCATCGAATTTCCATGAAGGAGCCTGTTCAACGCAATAAGGTGCGCAGTTAAGAATTCTATCTTTACTTCTCATATTTATACCTGAGCCATCAATCCATACATATGTAGCTAATACTTTGTCACAAGGATATGGGAGCCTCGTATATCTATCCATTACTTTTTTACCCAGTATGTGATTAATAGAATGTTTTAACAAATATCTTTTAAGTAATATAACTGTAGAAGTATTTTGACGTAAACTCTTAAAACACGTAAATAACATTTCCATTTTTTTCGGTTAAAAATATACGTTTCTACAATTAATAGATAAGTTTTTCGGAATATATATATAATTTAGAATGAAATAAACATTTCTGATATGTATATTTTTCACTAGAATTCTTTAGAAAGTCAAATCTATACTGCCAGTATTTTTTGTAAAAGAACAATTATTATGTGGCATATATATTATCATAATGAAATTAATTAGGCGAGATACAAATAATATTAATAAGGTGCATAAATACATTAACTAGATGAAGTGATACAATATTACTTTAAACATGCTTCTGCTAAGAGGGTACAAATTTTATAGGGATCACAATCACCAGCAGGTCTGCGATCTTCTAAAAATCCTTTTCTTGCTGCTGCGACATTCCTGTGAAGTCGTATTGAAGCACTTCGGTCTGCAACACCCCATTGGCAAGATTCATAAGACGCTGTTTCAAATTTTCCAGTTAATCTTTTCTTATTCTCAATACCATTGTCAAGCCCATAATTTTTAATATAATCCTTATGTTTATCACACAATAATTTACAAACTCGTTCAATTTCTGTTATCCCTTCTTCGTTTCTCATTTTTTTTGTACTAAAATTATGATGGCATCCTATACCTGGTTGATATTTACCCATTGGTTTTGGATGATAGCTAATAATAACTCCAAACTGTTCTGCTATTCTACCTAATAAAAATCTGCCCATCCATAAATCATCAGCTGCTTTCACACCTAACGTAGTACCAATTTGAAATTCCCAGGATCCCTTCATACCTTCTGCATTCGAACCTTCATAATCCATACCTGAATATATACATGCCCTAGTATGACACTCAGCTATTTCTCTTCCTGCAACGTGTACTCCTATACCACAGTATGAGTATTTAGATTTTATTACTGGATATCCCCGCATCTTAGGCCAACCCAATGGCCACAAGTCAGCATCGAACATTGTATATTCTTGTTCTATTCCAAACCATGGTTCTTGATCAGAAAGTTCACTCAATACTTTTGCACACTGAGCTCTATTATTCGTCTTAGTAGGCTTTCCATCACCGTGATATGTTTCGCAAAGTATAATAACGTGGGGGCTTTTCCGAAATGGATCTTTGTAAATTGCTGAAGGAATAAGTAACATATCAGAATCATTTGTTTTTGCTTGACCTGTGGAACTTCCGTCAAAAGACCATTTGGGTACCAAGCTTATATCACAGGGTTCTTTGTCTAAAATACGGTCTTTACAACGCAAGTTTATACCACTTCCATCGATCCAAACGTATGTAGCTAACACTTTATTTTCAGGTAAATTTAATTGTAAATAATGATTAAAATAAGTATTTATAGAAGTTTTTAATTCAGTTGTGCCACAAGTAAAACTATCTTGACTAATATTTTTCGATATTATTACTGTTCTTTTAATTCCAAAAAACAATGCCTTTATGTATTTTTGCGTGTTCTTCAAAATTAACATTGTATAAAATATCGAAACAAAGTTATAAAATTACGAATACAAAATTTGAGATTTAGTACATAAATGAAAAGAATGTAATATAAATTGTTAAAGCTAGATGGTTATGAAATATTTTCAAGACATACTAGATGCTTGAACTTGAAATAATTATTATGTAGATAATGAAGTTTAACCTATTTATGATGTTTTCATTTTTATTATTCATTCTTCAAGCTTAAAAATGTTTATTTTACTTTCGTAGAAAAAAAAATGCTGTTTATGGTTGAATTTTTATGCTGTCGAATATGGGATTAAAATGTCACAACCGGATTTAATGTCAAAACAACGTGCTGAATTTTTATTTACATAATTCCCATTATTTAAATCTTGAAGTTGAAGTTACATAATTCTATGCGAACAAAAGAAATGTAACGTGCTATATAGTTAAACAGTTGTGACTTCTCGTTTTGTTTAGATTTTTAATTAATTTCATGTATGAATTATGTACACTAGTACTGTCATAAAAACTTAGAATGGAAACGTAAGTATTCAATTGTCTTGAAACTACATTTTGTATAAATTACTTCTTTTTTAGATTAAGTTAATAGTTATAGTTATGTATATTCAATATATTTTATTTTACTGAATAATCAGAAATAACAAACTGCAGCTGCATTAGAAATAAGTGTTGAGGGGGGGATGAGAAGAGCGGGGGAGGGGGCTAACTACCCCCTCTATACCACTCCCCCGCCGCGGAAAGTCATAGTTACTGAGATATTCATGATCAAAGTTTTGAGATAATGTCCTCTCCGAAAAATCATTGGTAATTTTGTATATTAACAACTTGGTGTTTTTTTAAGTTAAAATTCAAAAGTTTGTGCAATATTATGTCTATATATAAGTAGAGCAAGAAATGATTGCTAGAAAATTGTAAATTTTGTGGAAAAAATAAATTTTAAGTATTTAAAACTCTTGACACTTGTATTAAAAGTTATAGTAATTATGCATAAAAAAAAGGTTGAGCTTTCAACTAAAATGGTAATAACTTGTATAAAACTATGTATATTTGTGCATTAAGAAATAAATTACTAATGGAGAAGCATAAATTTAGAGAACAAAAAAAAATTTACAATAAACTTTCTGTCCTCATTTTTCACCCAAATATTTTAACCTAATTAAGCGGATAGTGGTTAAAAAAATTTAATCAAAAACAACAAGGAACTTGATATGTGTTCGCAATACTAACCTACATATTAGCCCTAACGTGACCCAGTCGGATTTGCTCTGACTAGTTTGCTCGCTCGCTCGCCTGTGTTATGTATGGAGAGACTTTATACAGACAGACATTTATTTTAGACAAATAATTTATTTTTATTATTTTATTTTATATACTATATTTTTTTTCTAGGATTGAGACAGTTCAGTTTTGAATTAAACATAGTAGAAATAAAAAAAAAATGCAAGATCGTGAAAAACATTCTGTTTATCATACAAATAATTTATATTTGATTTTTTTTTCTCAAATAATAGTGAACAATAATTGTTCAAAAAATTTAATTAATATAATATAACAAAATATGTATAAAATAACAAAATTATAGTATTATAAACATTACAAATGCACATTTGAAGAAAAAATCACATTGCATTACACATAACCTCAAACACATGTAAAAAAAAAATATTCGTCGCCGCGGGCAAGGGGGGTTGTCTTTTGAAACGGGTAATCAACCCCTATAAAAATCAACCCTTAACAACCTCAAAAGATGCAAATTTCTAATGCGAAACCTAAATTTCTAGTCTCTCTATAAAATTTTCTCTATAATGTTAGAAAGTTGTATTTATTGGAATGTAAAAAATGTACTCTGTTTAAACAATTAAGAAGAAACAATTCTCAGAGGTAGTGTTATTTAAAAAACAATTGAAATTATAAATGTTTTATTTTTATTTTTATTGTAGCACGGCAAAATGACCGAGTGGCACACTAACCATCGCCGGTCACCGCTGTCATGCCGGCCTGCGAAAATCTGGATATGCACAGGCTGATCCCGAAATGCGACCCGCAGAAGCGAATCACTATGACGGGCTTTTTCAGCATATACATGGTGGTCGCGACCCAGTCAGGCTGTAAAACCCTACCTCCCTGCTTTCGCCATTGCCTTGTTCGTTATTCAGCAGGGTATTTTAAGAAAAAGTGTTATGAGATTTATAATAAATGCCAATTAATATTTCTTTGTTTTTACCAAGTTTAACATACTGTTTCAGATTGAAAGCTAATGCTGCATTCTTATGCAATTATGAAGTGATGCAGATTCTGCAAGAGCTCAAGGATAATACACAAAAGAAGCACAAAAGAGAGGCATGTCTGGCTACAGTTACTTATGAGGTGTGTAATATCAAATATGTAGTCCGGTGAAGCTGTTAAGACCTCGCTTGATCAATAGCGTAGTCAGTTCGAAAAAAAAAAATGTAGTAGAAACATATTTTTCCATAGTTTGTTTCTACACTTCACAAATGAACATTTAAAATGCTTACTAGTTCATATACATGGTGGTCGCGACCCAGTCAGGCTGTAAAACCCTACCACCCCGCTTTCGCCATTGCCTTGTTCGTTATTCAGCAGGGTATTTTAAGAAAAAGTGTTATGAGATTTATAATAAATGCCAATTAATATTTCTTTGTTTTTACCAAGTTTAACATACTGTTTCAGATTGAAAGCTAATGCTGCATTCTTATGCAATTATGAAGTGATGCAGATTCTGCAAGAGCTCAAGGATAATACACAAAAGAAGCACAAAAGAGAGGCATGTCTGGCTACAGTTACTTATGAGGTGTGTAATATCAAATATGTAGTCCGGTGAAGCTGTTAAGACCGCGCTTGATCAATAGCGTAGTCAGTTCGAAAAAAAAAAAAATGTAGTTGAAACATATTTTTCCATAGTTTGTTTCTCACATCTCACAAATGAACATTAAAAATACTTACTAGTTAAACATTTGTGTGGTGTTTTTCTAAATAATACACTTGAATAAAGGAACGCACATATAACTTTATTGCGTGTCTCAGTAGCCATGTCATGTATACACATAGATTATTTTTTGAAATTCTCAGATATAGAGATACTATACCCTTAAAAGAATTATGTTGTAATAATCTATATGAGAATTGTACAAATATTTCTTTGAATTAAACGTCGAATGTAAATGATAAAACCAAATTCAAATCCTTAAGTAAGATATTCTTAAACCGGATTTTAGTCACAGTCCTTTGACTAATTACATATTAATAACCTTGTCATCGATTGAAACCTAAGCGGAACATTATTTTGGTTGTTATAATTATTGTTTTCAATGTTGATAATATTTCTTTAATATAATCATTTTTCAGTATTAGATTTCATGTCCTCCAATCTTTGCATATTATGTGTATAATATCTGTTAATCATTATCATATATCTAGTATTATTTTACTTTCATTTGATATATTTATTAATATTTTTGAGAAGAACAAAGATAAAAATTGATAACACCCATAGTTCTCCACAATCTTTTTGACTGCTCCGAATATAGATGCACAGAACATAAACTTAGGTATAAATAAACATTATTATTAGTATTAATAAATGCCATTTTTAGATTTCTATAATAATATTTAAACTTCATTTTGTATTTAATTCTCTACTATATTATGTGCAAACATGAACTTACAGCTATATTCAGGGTGGCTGATAAGATTCACAAGGATGTGGAGATAATATTTCCATGGGATGATGGTCTTTAAACCCACCACAAGGGGTAGCATATGACCAGCATACAAAATATTTAAAAGGGGTTCCTTATAATCACTGATTTTACTTTGTGTGTTAAAACATTTGCTTTATAATTATACTTGTTCAGTTCAATGAATTTTGATGTAATTAACACATTGACTGCCAGTGAAATTTTCCATGATTTGTACGAGGCACCGACATGAACTTTCCATTATGTGATGCAAATTATGATGAATGTTTCCGGCAAATAATATGAGTTATAACATCATGTTTGAAACATTTTTCGTGGTGGGGATCACTAGTGCCCCCAAGGCACTATAAGCAATTATTAAGATTGTGTCTTTTTTTTAACAATCATGCTTCCCTCCTATGTAACATTATAGTAACAATGGTACTATTGAAACATTGTTCGGTATCCATATTTACTATAATTATGTACTTTTGTATTGACTGGCTGCTGGTCATTGGTGGACCCCACCATGCTGTAGGAAAGTCGAATGCCGGTCATAGGTGACCCCCATGGCAGTCAATGTACTAAAGGATCCTCAATTGATCCTCAATTATGTTATGAAATAGTTTTTTTTTTGTAATTGTGTTTTTAATAGAGAAATTATGGTATATTCTAATTTAAAATGTATACATACTCTTTGACTTCTCAGAAAATTACATTAATAATATTCAACGGATTTGTGTTGTTGTAACTATAACTAGCAATAAATTACTAAAAAATATGGTAATATAAGTTATGATTCTGTTTCTTTTCCAGACTGTACACTATTTACAAGAGACAGAATGTAAAAATCAATCTAATGAAGCTATAGAGAAATTTTTAAAAGCAATGAAACCTTTCAAACTGACTAAGATTGAGAAACTGATGATGGTAAATACACCGCCAAGAACAGAAGTAGAAATTCAATTGGTAAGAATTTGATTTAAAAAGCAACCTGCTTGTCTGAAGTACAAATATCTTTAGCTGCCTTGAGCGACTTTTGGTAGGGCATAGCTATGGGTTCGCGTCACCAATAACCTCGACATGCTCGTGACGTATTGCGCTTGCGCCAGAGTAGCCTGTGTACACGTAATATTGATATTTTGTACTGAGTTTGTGCAACACATTATATGTTTGAATAATTAATAAAACTGTAGAAAAATATATACAATTATTTCTCGGACTGCCAATAAATGTGAAAACTAGACTTATGTTGATAATCCCAATTTACAAATTGTGAAATTTAAATAATTCAAAATATAATTGATTTAATAATTCTAAAAAGGTGACAGTTATTCCATTGTTTTAAGTCTTCACTTTGGTCTGTAGTCTTTATGACTGCTGCACTTTTTTTTTTAAGAATTTATTAAAGTTTGTAAAATAAAACTGTATTTCTCTTATATTGTTCATCTATAAAATAATCTAGAGTATTAACTAGTCTTAGCTATAAGGTATATCTCTGAATCTAATCAACTAGTTTATTACTGCCATTGTCGAGTTGGTAATAATTTTAAAAGTGTCTTGTGATAATTTCAAAATTCTAACAAGATAGTGATCCCTTTGTTACATAATTGCCATCAATATTATAAAATCTAGAGTCAAATAACACAAGATTATGAATAAAATATAAAAGCCAATACATGACAGAATAATATCTCACCAAAATAATCAGTGACACATTTGAATGGGTTGAAATATTTATTTCACTTAATACATAATATTATAGTAAAAAGTTTTGTGACATAATCTATATGTGTAATGAAAATTTCATTAGAATTTGTTCAGTAGGCCAGGTTCTGAAGGCCAAATATTGATACAAATATAGTATTATACATACAAATACATTAAGAATTATTTTATCAAAGAAAATGTAATAACTTGACTTTAACAATACTGAGATTAATGATCAACCACACTATAAATCAAAACTAGTAATAATTTACTTTTTTTTTTAAATCACTATAACTTTTTTAATATTACATTGTTATAATATAAACAATATAACTTATATACACATTATTTATAATTAATTTCTATCCCAAACTTCATTACATTCTTTCTGATATAATTGACTGGCAAAAATAAAAAATGTTTTTATATTAAATTAAATATTCGGATTTGTAACTTATGAATTACACCACATTTCTTTCTTTCATAGTAGTCTTGAGTCATGAAAGGCTGGCTGCCCGAAAATAAACTTAAAAATGTATGAATAAACTTAAAATTAGTAAGTTCCATGTGTGGTTAGAAACCAGATTAGGTCCCCCTCGGCAGCGGCTCAAGCCTAGATCCGTTCCCTCGGCGTGGAGCCCTTGAGTACGCTGCTCGCTCGATACAGTGACACAAAATCATACATCACTGCGACAACATTACACATATCACCTCCACACACGTGCACGCATACTCGCTTACACATGCAAGTGGAAGGGTTTTATTTTCTCCCTTATGAAACTGAAATAGTTTAATAAATTATCCGATACGAAATATATATAAGAGTTGCTGAGGTATGTATGCCTGGTACACATATATGTTTCAACAACTCATATATGTATGAATAGTTAGCTTGGCTTGGCTTTGCATGTATCAGGCAACAGCCCAAGTCGAGGTGTGCCGTGCACCCTTGAGCTAGTTGTCAAATAAAATCTGCTCAGTGCCTTAAGCGCTCGCCTTAGTAGTCCGGTGAAGCTGTTAAGACCTTGCTAGGTCAATGGCATAGTCAGATCGAAAAAAAAAAGTTTGAAATATGTGTATAATCTGTGTCTTTCGTCTTTATTACTATACTTTTCCAGATTGTTCAAGAAAGTGAAGAGAGGTTGTCTGAAGAAGAGGTTAGAAATATAATTGCTATCGTTAATGAATTCCTACCAGCAGTTGAAAATATATGATATGGTGTAATTAATTAAGGAATTGTTGACTGTACGAATTTATAACTAATTTGTTATAGAATTTTCTACATTTATCATTTGATTCGATATTACCTAATCTAAGATGGCAAAACAGTAACCATAGACGAACTTGTTGTCAAGTGCATATGGCTGGATAAAATTTGTTCAGTAGGCCAGGTTCTGAAGGCCAAATATTGATACAAATATAGTATTATACATACAAATAATTACATTAAAAATTATTTTATTAAAGAAAATTGTATAACTTGACTTTAACAATACTGAGATTAAAGATCAACTCACTATAAAACAAAACTAGTAATAATTTACTTTTTTTTAAATCACTATAACTTTTTTAACATTACATTGTTATAATATAAACAATATAACTTATATACACATTATTTATAATTAATTTCTATCCCAAACTTCATTACATTCTTTCTGATATAATTGACTGGCAAAAATAAAAAATGTTTTTATATTAAATTAAATATTCGGATTTGTAACTTATGAATTACACCACATTTCTTTCTTTCATAGTAGTCTTGAGTCATGAAAGGCTGGCTGCCCGAAAATAAACTTAAAAATGTATGAATAAACTTAAAATTAGTAAGTTCCATGTGTGGTTAGAAACCAGATTAGGTCCCCCTCGGCAGCGGCTCAAGCCTAGATCCGTTCCCTCGGCGTGGAGCCCTTGAGTACGCTGCTCGCTCGATACAGTGACACAAAATCATACATCACTGCGACAACATTACACATATCACCTCCACACACGTGCACGCATACTCGCTTACACATGCAAGTGGAAGGGTTTTATTTTCTCCCTTATGAAACTGAAATAGTTTAATAAATTATCCGATACGAAATATATATAAGAGTTGCTGAGGTATGTATGCCTGGTACACATATATGTTTCAACAACTCATATATGTATGAATAGTTAGCTTGGCTTGGCTTTGCATGTATCAGGCAACAGCCCAAGTCGAGGTGTGCCGTGCACCCTTGAGCTAGTTGTCAAATAAAATCTGCTCAGTGCCTTAAGCGCTCGCCTTAGTAGTCCGGTGAAGCTGTTAAGACCTTGCTAGGTCAATGGCATAGTCAGATCGAAAAAAAAAAGTTTGAAATATGTGTATAATCTGTGTCTTTCGTCTTTATTACTATACTTTTCCAGATTGTTCAAGAAAGTGAAGAGAGGTTGTCTGAAGAAGAGGTTAGAAATATAATTGCTATCGTTAATGAATTCCTACCAGCAGTTGAAAATATATGATATGGTGTAATTAATTAAGGAATTGTTGACTGTACGAATTTATAACTAATTTGTTATAGAATTTTCTACATTTATCATTTGATTCGATATTACCTAATCTAAGATGGCAAAACAGTAACCATAGACGAACTTGTTGTCAAGTGCATATGGCTGGATACACTTATAGGGGCGTAATGACAGATTTTTGTGTGAAAATTATGTATAGAAAATAATCAATTGCCAATGTGTAAGACCATCATCTTTTCTGAGAGAAAATATTTGGAAAATGGTATGGACTTGTAAATTTACCATTTTATTTAATTACACGGTTATGCTGTAAAGTGGTCTAAATGTTTTCTTTGATACACCCGTGCAAAGCTGAGGCATATACCTAGTTTGAAATAAATATAAGGATATAATTTCAAAGACAGCCATTTTATTTCAAATTAAGCATAGTTTACATTATGTTAACTAAATAGCTAATATTATATCTATCTATCTATCTTAAATATATGAAAATCCAGTGTCATGATGTTTGTCCATGACGAACTCCGAAACTACTCAACTGTTCTTCAGGAAAGTTGTTATTTATGTATGATTTGATCCAACTTGAGCCCTCGAGGATATTTCGATTAATAACTTCAATTTTTTTTACTTACAAATGAAATGATTGTCAATATTGATTATCAACTCACTATAAAACAAAACTAGTAATAATTTACTTTTTTTTAAATCACTATAACTTTTTTAACATTACATTGTTATAATATAAACAATATAACTTATATACACATATAATTAATTTCTATTCCAAACTTCAGTACAATTCTTTCAGTCATTCTGATATAATTGACTGGCAAACAATAAAAAATGTTTTTATATTAAATTAAATATTCGGATTTATAACTTATAAATTTTAGCACATTTCTGTCTTTCATAGTAGTCTTGAGTCATGACAGGCTGGCTGCCCGAAAATAAATTTAAAAATGTATGAATGAACTTAAAATTAGCAAGTTCCATGTGTGGTTAGAAATATCTGTATAATCTGTATGTTTCATCTTTATTACTATACTTTTCCAGATTGTTCAAGAAAGTGAAGAGAGGTTGTCTGAAGAAGAGGTTAGGAATATAATTGCTATCGTTAATGAATTCCTACCAGCAGTTGAAAATATATGATATGGTGTAATTAATTAAGGAATTGTTGACTGTACGAATTTATAACTAATTTGTTATAGAATTTTCTACATTTATCATTTGATTCGATATTACCTAATCTAAGATGGCAAAACAGTAACCATAGACGAACTTGTTGTCAAGTGCATATGGCTGGATACACTTATAGGGGCGTAATGACAGATTTTTGTGTGAAAATTATGTATAGAAAATAATCAATTGCCAATGTGTAAGACCATCATCTTTTCTGAGAGAAAATATTTGGAAAATGGTATGGACTTGTAAATTTACCATTTTATTTAATTACACGGTTATGCTGTAAAGTGGTCTAAATGTTTTCTTTGATACACCTGTGCAAAGCGGAGGCGTATACCTAGTTTGAAATAAATATAAGAATATAATTAAAGACAGCCATTTTATTTCAAGTTAAGCATATGTTACATTATGTTAACTAAATAGCTAATATTATATCTATCTATCTATCTTAAATATATGAAAATCCAGTCCATGACGAACTCCCAAACTACTTAACTGTTCTTCAGGAAAGTTGGCATTTATGTATGATTTGATCCAACTTGAGCGGGGATATTTCGATTAATAACCTCAAATTTTTTTACTTACAAATGAAATGATTGTCAATGTTGATTATTGTTATTAATTGTAAGTTTCAATAGTCTCGGACGGGTGGTGTTTTAAATTAATTGCTTGGGAGAAAACTTTAGGAGAGACTGTTATAGGTTACTTATAAATGGCGTCATATTTTAATTTTGAATTTCTTTTTCAACGCCTGTTTATTTTATGGTTCACGTTTTTTATTCAATTCATCATGTAGTAACCGAGCCACAGCAACGTGTGGCCGGTTCAGCTAGTACATATATAGTAATTTAAGGACCAGAGCTGATGATTATGCTTGTTACACAAAAGGTCATGTATGGGATCCAATCCAAGATTTTATTGTCGCTGCTCTATGGCGTTAAATTTGTAAGTGGGGAATATGAGAAGATGATGATTACTGTACTTTTTTTAATTTTTTATTAATAATATATAAGATTATTACTGCCTTTGTCGTGTACATAATAATTTATAAGTGTGTTGTGATAATTTCATTGTACTAAAAATATGTTAGAACTTGTTAGAACATTTCAGGGAGTTTTTGTGGCATCTCAGAATTCATACTCCGGTAGTATTATTTCCCATTTGCTTCGTTTGTGGTCAATAATCGAAATTATTATAAAATGCCACCAATATTTCAAAAAATTTAGAGTCAAATAACAATAACGAAATTATGAATAAAAATATAAAAGCCACTAAACGACCGACTGAAATAATATTCTCTCTGCAAAATTTCACTGTGACGCTGATACCTTAATGTTAGCAATGAATGTACAAAAGAACAAAGATAATATAAATTATGTCTAGAATAATAAATATTATTTCTTTAATTGAATGTGTTTTCTTTCTCATTTTATACTATACTAGGTGTGCCCGCGACTTCGTGCAAGTGACACCTGATGTACCCTTAATGTTAGCAATGAATGTACAAAAGAACAAAGATAATATAAATTATGTTTAGAATAATAAATATTATTTCTTTAATTGAATGTGTTTTCTTTCTTATTTTATACTATACTAGGTGTGCCCGCCACTTCGTCCACGTGGCACAAAATCATCTAAATGTATTAAAGTCAATTTACTTGTCTACTTTTTTCTCGTACTTAAGCCGCGTTAACATTTAAAATACAACAACTTTTGCTAGACGAAACCAGTTTTAATGATACAAAGACTGAATGATACTTGAAGATATTCTTTATTATATTCGTGAAGAGGTTTTATTATGATGCCAGTATTTTAGAAGTGATATATATGTATTCAAACAAACAGAAAGAATGTCTAAAAGTGATTGAAATGTAATTTACTACTTATTTCTAGATAAAAAAACACGTTAGATTTACATTCTTACCATATATCGATTATTGGGTAATTTATTGAAAATAAATTTCATACAAGAATATCAATAAGCTTAGACTTGTGTTAATTATTCTGTTTTTAATGTGGAGTTTTCAATTTGATTATCTACTCTAATTTTCTTAGTCATGTGGAAAATTGTATTAACCTTTCAGAAAGAGAGAAATTACTCTAAAATTAATTTTATTTATTTAATCTCTATTGTATAGCAATTATATACATTCATTTCAAAAATTATTTCTGATTTTGTCATTAGTACAATGGGTGGCCTTATTGCTATTAGCAATCTCTTTCAGGCAACCTTTAGGTGGTTTTGTTCAATGGAGTAGAGTCCGGGGTATTATGGATGTACAAGAAAACAACAACTAGTTAATACCACCTAAATTAGTGACGCATAACTGTAACATGCTTATAAAATACATTATAAAACATAAATGATATATAGTCTACATGAATATATTAATAATTATATAATACATGTTTTTCAAGTACAAATAAAATTGTATTGCCGTCTATTGGTGATGAAAGAAAACTTGTTTCAATTACCCCATATCTACTTATTACTATGTTTAATGATGATGATGAAATCGATTAAAAAAAACAGACTTATTTTTATTCCTTCATTAAAAAGCAAGTCGAAAATTGACCTAAATTTAATTAACCCTATTCATTTTCGACCATGTAAATGTTCTGATGAAGAAGTTTTTTTATAGTACGAAGTAGCAAATAGCTATGCAATATATATGATGATAAGTGGACACCGTGTAAGTTGGGACGGTTTACCTCTCTTTGGAATGAAATACAAATGCGTGTACAACAGACGTCGCTCCTTACACAGATTACCCTTTTCATCTCTATTCTGTATGCCAAATATGCCTCATATTATCACACTTTCATAAAAAAAACTCTTTTGCCTCGTCTGTCTGTTCGCGATAAACTTAAAAACTAATGAACGGACTTTCATGCGGTTGTCACCAGTAGATAAAGTGATTCATGAGGAAGGTTTAGGTATATAATTTGTGAAGGTAATTTTTATTTTCAGGGTGGGATAACGTCCTCTACCAGGCCCGCTAGTTAATTATAATTGGATGTTGTATGTCTCCCCATATATGCTGGGATCCAATCTGCAGATTACGACATGGTTATCTACTTTAGCAATATTAAAACGCCTCAGTTGTTAGCTTGTTCGGACACTACGTCGATCCACGTAGGTTTGAGTCCTTGTGAATGAACCAAAATTTTCGATGTAGGAAAACATCGTGAAAATCTATAGCATGGTGGTGGAGCTATTTCTAAGTCTTTCTGGCTAGCTACCGTTGAAAACCTGTCACCGAGCACCTGTTAGTGAGTTCCGGCAGCTACGCTTGAAGCCACATTCTCCTTTAAGATTATTAAGTTTACCTTTCTAGACCACACCGTCATTTAACATCAGATGGGATTTTTTTTTCTGTCAAAAGGCGGCAAACGAACAAGTGGGTCATCTGATGTTAAGAGATCACTACCGTCCATAGACACTAGCAACACCAGAGGAGTCGCAAGTGCGTTGCCAGCCTATGTATGGGGGGGGGGTAAGGAAAGGAGAAAGGGGAAGGAAAAAGAGGTGGGCCTCCGGCGCTCTCACTGTCCGAACGAAACGCAACAATGCAAGCATAGTTACTTCACGTCGGTGTTCTGCGAGAGGGTGGTACTACCCCGGACGAGCCGACCCATTCATGCTGAAACTAGTAATAGCTACAGCGTGGCTCTACCACCTTCAATGTGATCAAACGCTTAAACATTGAGAAACACCTGAGAATAAAAAAAAACTAAGTATATAGAAAAAAAAACCAAACACGATTAAAATAAAATAATTAAAAAAAGTAAAATGAACAAGAGTTGTTTACTGAAAATCTTTGTAAAATTGATATCGTTAAATATCTCCTTTTTTCGAACTTACTAAGGCTATTGATCTGACTGACCTTAACAATTCACCGGATAAAAAAACCGCTGGATTCTTTACATTTTCATGGAATGCACAACTCTAAGCTACACTAGCACAGAGACATAACCATTGTGGCTTACGAAATGCTTTTGTGTTACTTATAATAAACCATGTTTGGTTGCCTTTTTTAACTATGTTATCAACGTGACCATTACACCGGTCAACACGATTTTTGGGTCTACATGTTAAATTTTGCTTTCTCGTACGACAAAAATAAGGATTTTTTTTCCCCGATTAAACTTTGCTTTTGTAGGAATTAGAACAATTTTTCGGCAAAAATTATTGATTTTAATTTTTTTTCTACACTTCCACTGTAAATTATAGTTAGAAAACATTTTTTTAGATACAAGAGTCTTTTTTATTCAAGATTTGTGATAAACAATAACATATAGATGTAAAATAACAAGAAACTAATGTCTAAAAGTGAATATTTTACTTGTAACTGTAATAAATTCACCGCAAATAAAACAAAATGAATCAACATCATTTTACACTGTCTTGATGCCATTTTTCAACTTATATTATATTATATAACAACTTATATTAATAATACACAAATATAGTTGTGACAGCTGTAATAAACAAGTTTGTTTATGAAATAAATCATACTTATCGTCGTAAATCAGACAAAAGCAAACTTTATAAGTTAAATATGAATACTTAAGTGTTTTTCAATGGCTAGAATCAGAATTTAAGCAAGAGAATAGAAACCTAAAAAAAAATTATTGTGTTATTTTTCGGAATAATGTCTAAAACTATTTATATACTATAATAGTGACATCTCTAGTAGTTTGTCTTTAATTTCGTTTTTCATTAAAATTTAAAAGCGACAAGTACATATTATCTGTTGTACATGTAGTTTGGCTATTCTAACAAAAGGGTTTGTTAAATTTGTACATCTCTTACTTTATAACCAATACAAGTATTATTTCATGCTATTGTCCTAATTTATTAATAGTTTTATTTTGTTTAATAAGATATTTTAAATTTGAGGGTTAGTTATAGAATTATTCAAAAGATGTCGCTTAAAAATGTGTGGTTATTATTTTACAGATAATAACGACATCTATTCTGTATTATGTAAAACTATTAAGTTAAAGCTAAAGAGAAATAAAATTTAGTGACATCTATCCGGATAGCGGAGTACTTCTAAGTTATGATCAGTTGACCTTGCTTTGCAACTTTCAAACTTAGAACGTTGAAACAACGACATTCGCCGGAATCGGAATTTGAATAGCATGGTATCGCTTGGCTGGTTGGGACCGCAGTCGCAGTCAGTCGCAGTCAAACGGCAGAAACGTGTACGGCGAAGTGCGGTCGACTCGTCGCGTCGATGCGCTGTTCTTGCGCCGCGCTTGTCAATTTTTAGTTTTCTCGAAACGCGTGTGTATATAAACAAATTATTTCTTTTCATTACTATTTATTATGAAGTGATACAAATGTTTGTCTATTAGCTGTGTTTATATAAAGTGGAGTCTTTTGAATGTATTCGTAACCGCTTCTCGCAATGACAAGGGAGAGCACTCGGTTACCTTTTGAGAAACTGGAGGCAATAAAATGTTTCACGTGGTCTAATTGATGTATCTTTTTTTAATAAAAGAAAAATAAGTGTACACGTTTGATTTAAGTACTACTGTGAATTGTTCAGTGACGATTTATAAGTTTAACCGTCGTTTCGACTCGGTCGTTAGTCGTCTACACGTTGTTTAAAATGAGTGTGCTAAATGGTTTGAGTAAATCTGACTTCAAAACGGCGAGCGATGGCCTGTTGGAGCTGCCCGAGGAACGGCTCCGGAGCATCATGCGCTCCGAGCCTATCACTTCCGTCTACCACGTAGAACAGACACCCTTTGCAAGGTCAGTCATCCCGTTATTATTACAATGTAATCACATGTTATCTGTCAAAAGTCGAATGAACTTTCAATTATTATTTTTTGTTTCATATACAGATAAATTATACATTCGTTTATTTACACAGATTAAATAATTTTCGCATTTGCACCCTTTTTGTAAACTTGATCTTCACACTACATTTTGAATGTTATATAATTTATTGTCATAATATTCTACCTAGTGTTACGTAATCTAAATTTGCTTTATATAAGTCTTTGAGAATTATGTAAATTTCATGGCCAATATAAAAAATAATATTGACACTTCATATGTCACTTTTATACACAATGTATAAAATATGGCTGCTTAAAAATATCCTCTGTATGTGTAGAATAGATTATTTTTCAGTATTATTACAAAATAACATGGTTACAATGTTTATCATTGTGTTCTAGATAAAGATGACTGATGATTGCAGAGGTGCTTGATAAATGTAGATAAGATTTCTTTTCCTCAAACTATAAATATTTTTATACATAAAGTATAATATTCATTTTATATATTAATATTGTAGTGCTCTTTTGAAATTGACAGTAACAGTTTCATAAATATGTTATATTTTAAAAGAATATAATGAAAATTTTGTTTTACAATATAAACATAGATAATGAAAATTATAGTTCTTTTTGTTGGCCTATGCTTGACTAAAACCACACTACTATATCATATTAAGTAAGAAAAAATGTTCTCAAGGGATACATGAAAAAGTGCTTGAAAACAGATTTTTAAATTCTCTGACAGCTGAATAACACTATAAACAGCATTGTAATAATGTTTCATATTTTTTTTAATTTAAAATATGTCTGTTGTAGATTTTGACCCATTCTAATACTTTCCTCTGTTACGCCCGTTAGGTGTTATTTATATTTAAATAATACAGTTATTAGATTAGTGCATGTCTTTTTTTCATTGGTTTCTATTATTAGTCTATCCAAACATAGTACTCACACCGTATTTGTATTTTACAATATTTTAAAATTACTCTACAAAGTACATACGTAATTTTTACACACTAAGCTTCATAAGTACACAATAGATGTAAAAAGAAATGTAAAGAATAATACATTGAAAAGTTTTGGGTATTGCGTAGTTTTTGTTACAAACTTGCAGCGGCATATTGTTACAAGGTCGCTGACTGAGACTATCGGTCGTTACAAGCTAATCGCAGTTTTTTGTTTGACGGTTGCTATTTCCCGAGCTCCCCTCGCGTTGCCGATCGCGACCGTACGGAGCGGAGCGGGTTCGAAGCGAGTCCAACCTGTTTGTGAAACAAATCCGTTCCCCATTAATACCGAGTGTCGTGTTTTTTTTATTTCCGCGAGTTTAGGCTTAATATTGTTCAGTTTGATAAGTTCTTATATGTAGCAATTCGTTGAAAAAAAAGTTTATCGTGTACGTCTCTACTATTGTTATGACATAAATATGTGCTTACATATTATAACCTATTAGTCATACAACAAGTTCTTATTTGTACTGCACGTTTATTCTTTACTAAATAACGTCTGACTTGGCTGTACGAACTAGGGATCTTTGCCTGTCCTTAGAAAACCCTTAAACATTTCATTTTTATGTGAAAATGCGTTTAAAGTTTGACCGTGTTTCACATTCAAATGAAATTTATCTTAAAAATTAAATTGAAGCGTTTCAAGGCAGTTCTAAAAGTAGGGATAAGTAGTGTAATTATATTGCTATTTCGACGTTGTAGACAATATGTTTGTTTGTAACATAAATAACGTTTTTAAAAAGTTCGCAGTTAATTCAGTTAGTTATAAAATATATTATAAAATGAATTCAATACAGATGAAGTAACAGCATAATGCATTACGATAATTAGCATAAAACTAAATTAATTCGCAATGTTACCGAAAAAACTACGTACAACTTTTAAAAATAAAATTACATAAACTGAAGTAATACTCATTTTTAAATAAATTAAAGCAAATAAGATAATTAATTTTTATTAAAACATCGAATTATTTTATTAGTTTTGATCGTATTGAAGTGTCTGTTGAATTGAACCTATTCTCTTCTCTCGAATTGGAAGTGTAATGTGTCTTCTTCTAATCAATGTTAATTTATTTTCTGGCGAAAGCTCAAAATACGTAAATGTTGAGTTAAATCTTCTTTTGATTAAGGAAGCGGTTTGTTCTTTTTAATGGAAATAATTAAAAGCACGAGTTAAATTAATTAAAAGCATATCATCGTTTTGTAAATTGTCGAATTGTCGGATCTTAATCCAATTTATTGCGTTTCATTTGTTTTCTGCGTCATTCGTATATACATAACTATTTGTATAATCTATTAATTAAGTATTTACGTTATCGATACGATAATGTCGATTTCATTTATTTCAATCGATTCTATGAAATAATTAATTATTAGGGAATGATTCAAGTGACCCACCGTAATTGCTGCTTGTTAGACAAATTAGCTCATCCTATCAAATTAGGTGACTGGGTTAATTTTAGCTAACTATCTCACTAAACGTCACCGTTTAGTTACTATTTATATTTCTTTCCTAGTAATATTCCATTTACACCCCTACTATTATCATTTTGTTAATTCTTGCGTAGTTTCTTTAGCTTTATAGCCTCAAATTGCAAAGCAATCACATATCACGCGTAAAACTATTGAACACAATATAACACACAACAATATTGAATACAACACACCTATAAAATTAAAGGTTAAAATTTCAATGATTTTTTTCATTTTATAAAGATTAGGGTAAAGGTAATTAGGTAAATTTCTTTTCGTTGCTCATGCAAAATATTAATCTACATATAGAAAAAAAAATTCTCACCAACTTTGAGCTCTTAATATAAATTTTAAGTACTTACAATTTAAATTTAAAGTTTTACCATTTAAAATGCATGTAAAAAAAAATTTTTTTTCAATTTCAATTCCCCACAAGTTCTATCAAATTGTACCGGGTAGCCGGGTAGGCTTTTACAATATTGCAAATCAGTTTGATAGAACTTGTGGGGAATTTCACGCTCTTCAAAATAGTCTTTGTGTTTTTTTCTGTAACTCGCAATGGTTCACCAGTAGGAGTCGTCAAAGTATAGTTTTTGAAAAAAAAAAATTTTCTCTTAATTTTTCGAGCAAACCGCCAAAAGTAGGAAGAAAAAAAGAATTGACTCATAAAAAAAAGTTATCCGACCAATGTTTAATGAACTTACAGCCATATTTATACCAGAAAATGTAAGAAATACGCAACGAAAAAAATAATGAGCAACGAAAAAATTTTGCGGAAATGAACCACCCTAATAAAAATTAATTCTAAGTGTATTATTTTCTTTAGTTCAGTGTATTTTCCTTTTTTTAGCATTAAGATTGTTTATGTTTATGACTACCATTTTGAAGTGCAGAATTGTTTACTTATTTTGTGATTCCTTTGTATGTTGGCTATGTATGGTGACGCTTTAATAAAATTGTGGTTATTCCAGTAATACTATACCTATGTATATGTTTTAAATTTTGTATTTTAACCCGTAAACCAACAAATGTGTTTGAGCTTCGTCGACTATTTATTTAACAAAACGTCATCCATGTAAAACAATATAATCTATAAACATATAACTTTCTGAGAATACCATAAATACCAGAAGGGTTTTGCTAAAGTTTTTACATTTTAAATACCATGTTTTCATCTGATTGAGGTACCGCAATGTTATGAGTATTTATTTGCGTTACGTATAAAACAGTTATAAGTATTACTTACAAAACAAAAATAATCGTTTAAAACTTGTTTGAAGTAAAAGGCTTCGGTCGATCCTAAACCGGATGTGCGGCTTCTTTCTAATATTTTCACGTGAATGACCATATAAAACCTGTGTTAGATAATTCAAGCGATTAGACCCGACCGGTGCCGCAATAGAAGGTATTTTGTTTTTAACTTTACTAAAGTATCGGAAACAGCCCGAGGTCACAAGTAGTTTACACCTAGTCCAAGTGAAATTGTATATCTGAACGAACCCACGCGATGCCGCGACTGGTTAGCGTTTTAGTAAATGAAAGAAATCGTTTCTAGACAGTCCAATGGTTCGTTACTTGCTATCGGAGTGCGCGGCGTATTGCCCCGGGCTTGGCCAGGCTGAGCGCCTTGTTTCCCGGGAGTACGTCGCGACTCTCGCGGAGATAGCACTTTTTGCTCGTCCGGCGACGCCGCCGCGGCGCTACCGAGATGTAATCTTGGACTTTCTACAGCTGAGCGGTCGGTCGTCGAAGCGGTTTCACTTTCATGCGGCGGCGGAATGCGGTCGGACCTCCGACCCGCGCCTGCAGTGTCACCGACGACTCTCCTCCCTACCCTACCGCAGCCCTTAGCACTCCTCCGCGGTTACATACAACGTGTTTAAAGAAAAATGTTATCGAAGACATGCTGTGAAACCGTAACTTCGATACTAGAACACGCGGGATGAAGGCGCCGGGCCGCGTGCCGCGCCGGTCGGTTAGTTATCCGCGCTAATATCTTATCCGTGTCATTAATGCGAAATGCCAGGCGTTTGGCAGCGGTAGCGTCGGCCCCAGCGTTCCGATGCGAACGCTCCCTGTCGGCCGATGCACCGCAGGGCCGCGCTGGCTAAATTCGGGAGCGTTGCATCACGCATCACTTTCGGCTTCGTTTGTCACGCGGCTATTTTGGATCGAGTGTCGATTATTAGAACGCCGTTTTTAGCGGTGGCAACCCGTTCGTTACAGGTTCCTGCCACATCGGCACTGTGACTAATGCTCGAGTCTCTCAGGAAACTCGATTAATTATTTCACTAGGATCGTGACCCTGCATTTCTAATT
This sequence comes from Antheraea pernyi, assembly GCA_015888305.1. Lineage (NCBI taxonomy): Eukaryota > Metazoa > Arthropoda > Insecta > Lepidoptera > Saturniidae > Antheraea > Antheraea pernyi. The sequence continues at coordinate 104,152 of MU159617.1, read as the reverse complement.
CAAATAAGACGGCGATGTTTAAGGGAGGACACAATAAGGCCAGAACCGTGTTTCAAAGTCAACGGCAAGCGTGCGTGCGTGCTGCCAGTAATCTCGAGTTTGCGGAACGAAACCCGATCCTTATGCAGCGCTATGCGACCGAGGCCGCACAACATATTACCTACCAATGTATCAAACGTTTTCTCTTATAAAACTATATTTGTTTAATTGACACATTTTGTATCCTTTCGTTGATAACTTTGTTCGGTTTTGCAGTGAACAAAACTCACAGGAAGGGTCAAGTAACGTCTGCAATCGTTCGTCACGCTCTGTAGCCTACAGGGAATGAACTCCGGTCACCCTCGGTCTCGGTCCACAAGGCCGTTTGTTATATTCACCTGCTCCGGTAGCCGCCAAGCGATTGTGCAAGTACGTGGCAGTCGGCGTTGTTGGCACCGGCGCACGTGGGCGACCCGTTCGAGAACAATCGAGGCTCTCATTCAAATCACCCGTCGGTATGCGGGCTCTTGATATCGTTACAAAACTGTGTGTAACTACGGGCCAATGTCAACACGGCTCCCGTGTTGCTTCTAGACTAACATTATGGTAATGCGTTCGAGACTTGCATCGTTCATTCGTGTGGGCGACTAGATTTTCCGTCGGGTTGTGCCGTTCGCATAATGCGGCACTCGGCTGGACGGCTACGTAGCGAAAGTCTGGCCGACCTTCGGCATCTAGATATGGACGGCAAAAGTTATCTGATCTGGAGGTACATGCTTGATAACTAGTCGACTACGAATCGCACGTACCATCGCTTTGGTTAACAAACGCCAACGTTAACTTGAAACTAAGTAATATTTCCTAAAATCTACCTATACGCAATGAATAATGTTTGTAATACAAAAATTAGTCATACTTTTATGTTTCTTGTGTCTAATGTAATTCATAAGTATTTAGGGCAATACGCACGTTATTTCTTGTTACGTAAGTTTAGTGCGTGAGCACGTGGGGAGACATTTCTTGGATATAAATATGTTACGTGTCTTGTCACAATGGTATGATACATAAATACATAGAATTTAAGACTTTGTCGATTGTACTCATATTTATTAGACATTATACATTTTTCTTGTTAATAAATTGGAATATAGTGAATTAGCTTTTACAGAACAAATTTTCTACCTTTGATCTCTGTAACCTTGTAAAAAAAGCAACGAAAACCAACATCACGCATTATTCCCAGGCGGTCACCCATTCAAGTATTGACCGCACCCGATTTTGCATAACTTGGGTCGGCTCGGACGAGAATCTGTGTTTTCAACACTCTACTCGACACAGTGTTTAGCCCCGCCCTTTTCGTCACACAAAAACGTTATGGTTATGGTTGAGAACGTCAAACCGACGACAATTTTCACGAAATCGAACTCGCAGGCTCATTATATCTATACTTAATATTATAAAGCTGAAGTGTTTGTTTGCTTGAAGTCGCTAATCTCAAGAACTACTAGACGGATTTGAAATATTTTCTTTCATTTTTAGATAGCTCATTTATCGAGGAAAGCTATATATCAGCAACGCTAAGACCAATAGGAGCGGAGCACTAATGAAAAATATTTCAAAATCAGTTTTTTTTTCCTCTTAAGAGCTTCCGCTGCGTGTTAGCGTTAGTCATCGTGGGCAGAAGTTATTTTAATATAAAATTTTAAAATAACTACACTTTTTTTAAAAGTACTACGGCGTTCAGTGTATTCCTTGTGAGGAAAAGTGGGAAAAACGGTATGGTGCGCATGCGTAGGACAATGCAAACAAAGACGAGGGTATGAGCTAGCAGCAAGAACTAAGAATTTGATGTACACCGAATGATGTTCCTTATCTAAATTCGTGTGTGTCGCTAATTTTAGAATACCACCGAATAGAACGTTGACAAAGTTGCCTTGTTTTTCAATAATCTAGTCCAAGATTTATCGTAAGCCGGTACATACTCGTTTGGAATGCGGGCGTTTATCGCATGTTGCTAATAAAAATACTGTGTTAGAATATAAAGTCAAAGTTTACTTTGTACGTGGCATAGTGCGCTAGATTATGACACCTCTGAATCAGATCCGTGAATCAGTGTTATGGGTTTAAATTATGTAATAATTCTTTACGTTGTTGGTTGGGCTTTCCCGCGCCGAGAAATTTCAATGACCTTAATAACAATTCGTTAAACGTTGACAGGGTTCATTTATTTGTGTCTTCTTTGTTTATGATTATTATTTTAATATCTGGTGATTCATTTTTTATTGAGCATTTAATTACTTGGTTATAACTTCTAACAGTTTTTCTCTTATAACCTTAATCAGTGTATCCTTACCGACCTGTTCCAATTTCCGGTATCTCGGTTCATTGTTTCAAAATGACGGCTGCATAGACAAGGATGTAAGGAATAATATAAATGCAGGGTGGATGAGATGACGAAAGGTGGCTGGGGTAGCTTGTTACCCACGAATGCCCTTGAAACTTATGGGGGAAGGTGTATAAAACTATTATAAGATTAGTCATGTTGTATGCATCTGAGTGCTGGGCGACGAGAGAGACGGATGAGCGAAAACTACATACCCACATGTGGCAGAGATACGAATGTTAAGGTGTGTGTGTGGTGTGATTAAATTGGATAAGATTAAGAATAAGTATGAAAGAGGAAGTTTGCAAATAGCACCAGTGACAGAGAAGTTGAGGAGTATTAGGTTAGCATGGTACGGGCATATCATGAGGAGAGATGAAAACCATTCAACTAGAAAAGTTTTGAGTATGATAGAGGGCAGATATAAGAGTAAATGAAGATCGAAAAAGGTATGGATGGATTGTGTAAAAAATGAAATGTGTATAAAAGCTGTGAATACTGAGATGACATATGAAAGAGGAAAGTGGACGAGGAAAACATGTTGTGCCGACCCTACTTAGGTGGGATAAGGGTAAGAAGAAGTAGAACTTCGAACATGTAGCCTGCTGAGGATCTTCATTTCTTTAATATATATTAATCCTAATTGTACATATATATAATTTAAAAGTACAATCGAAACCGGTAATAACCGATTTGGTGCAGACGAAGTCGCACGGGTCAGCTAGTTATATATATTTTTACATTATATATATGTACAATTAGGATTAATATATATTAAAGAAATGAAGATCCTCAGCAGGCTACATGTTCGAAGTTCTACTTCTTCTTACCCTTATCCCACCTAAGTAGGGTCGGCACAACATGTTTTCCTCGTCCACTTTCCTCTTTCATATGTCATCTCAGTCAAATAACCTACATATATTGCCGATAAATGTCTTCCCAGTACGTTGTCCCAGTAACTTCTGTCCCAATAAGCCTACAACCCGTTCGTAACATCATCTACCGGGTTCAATTAAAATAAAAACTAACCTACGTATATTGGCAGTAATGTAAAAAAAGCTTGAGAGGTCCATGGACCTCCAGTTGGAACGTAGTTCCTTTCCCTTTTTTGTAGGCGTTTACTATACGCTCAGTATAGTTTACATTATAAAATATCAAGTTGATAAAGTTAAATTGTAATTTAAACGTTAAAATATATTCATAAAATAAATAATGATAAATTAAACACTGAATGACATAATAACTATTTTCAACTTGTATTAAAACTTTTTCACACTACATTGTATTAAAGAAAAACATAAATATTAAAAAGATATGAGCAACATGTGTCATCTGTCACTTGCCTGTGACTATTTGTCTAAGAGCTAGGCAACGGTTTCGACAGCGAATTGGCTGCCGGTAAACCTTTACAGGCAAAAATATTGAACTTTATATAATTTTAGAATGTTTTGTTTTTCACTAACTTTTAAACGCTACTAAAACGTGAATTTATTATTGCCAGACATTTTTGATATTAACAATAATGTGCCCGATGCAATTTTTTGTAAATAAAGAAGTATGTTCAAACCATGTTAAGATATCTGTAATTTTATTGAAGTTATATTTCTTTTGGCGCGTTAGGGAAAAATGATGAGAGTAAATTTTTACGATGAACGCGCACACCGTAACAAAAAAATGATGAGAGTAAATTTTTACGTTGCGCGCACACACCGTCACGAAAAACCGACACCCTGAAGTTAGCTATAGTCAACATTTTGTTTCTTTGTATTTGTTGTTTGTATTTCTTTATATTAAAACTTTCATTGTATTAAATACCTTTTTTTTATTGTTAGTGTCGTTTTTTCTACAAACGTAGAATAAGGCGCAAGATAAAATTTTTGAAAAGATTTTTACTTGTTACGCCAAAGAAGTATAACTTCTAATGCGTGTACATAAGTACACACACACACTTTTTTTTAATATTATTTTATTTCAACATAAAAAAGGGTAAATTAAAAATATAATGTATTTTTTTATGTCATAGGAGGCAAACGGACAGGTGGGTCACCTGGTGTTAAGTAATAACTACCGTCCATAGACACTTGCAACACCAGGAGAGTCGTAAGTGCCTTGCCAACCTGTGTTGGAGGGGGAGGAAGCGGAAGGGGAGAGGAGGAAGGGGAAGAGAGGTGGGCCTCTCCGGTGCTCTCACTAATCGAACGAAACGCACTAATGCAAGCATTGTTACTTCCCGTCGGCTTTTTGTTAGAGGGTGGTACTACCCCGGGCGAGCCGACCCATTCATCCTGAAACCAGTAATAGCTTCAGCGTGGCTCTACCCCCTACCAAAACCTATGTATAGAATAACTTAGTTATAACTCTAGCTTAGCGCAACACTGGCTGTATAATAAAGATAGCCATAATTGTGGAAGAGCCTGGTTAACAAAATGAAATATGTTCTTTGCAAGGGAAAAAATAAAATGGTTTGAAATGAATTATTTTGTTTATAAAGAATATCACCAGGCACATTATTGTCAATAACAAAATTGTCTGGCAGTGAAAAATTCATGTTTTTAATAACGTATAAACGTTAAACTTATAAAAGTTACTGACAAAAAATGTTCCTTAAATTATTTATAAATCAAAATGTTGATCTGTAAAGGTGTAATTCGCATTAAAAAATACAACGTTAACCGGCTACCAGGTATCCTGAATCGTGTTTGGAAGGGCATAATATATCTTCATATTAAAGAACCAACTTTTCTCAAATTCTCGTTCTTCCAACGTTGCTGGCTCTTATACTAAGGTGTCGCAAAAAAGTCTAGTTACATTAACTAATTTCTTTTCTTTCGTTATCCTGGAGAACCCCTTGCGTTTTATGGGTCAAAAAGTATCCTAAATGTAACCTTGTAATGTACAGATTTGGCTTTGTTACAGTTTTATTATAGTATAGATAAATAAATAAATCTTGTCACCTTTGTTTAGCAAACATTTTTTTATACAATGAAATAAATGTAACAACATAAGTGACAGTTTCGTCTACATAAATGTTTCATACGTGGTCGATAATTACGTACAGAAATGTCATGTAGGCGTAGCTCAGTTGTAACGTACGGGGCTTTAAATGTTTCGACGGGGCCGACGGTTCGAATCACGGTGGTCGTTTTTTTTGGTTTTTTTTTTTGAAGTAGCATATGGAAATATAGCTTAATTTTTTAGCTAATCTGTCTGCTATATATAGCACAAAGAAAATTTACCAAAATTCGTCAAGAATATCATGAACTACATTTTTTTTACTTTCGTCCGTTATCCTGGAGAATCCCTTGCGTTTTATAAGATAAAAAGTATCCTAGATGTAACCTTGTGATATTGGTTATAACTGTGCCAAATTTCATCTAAATTGGTTCAGTACTTTCAGAGTGATTCGTGTTTAAAGGTATAGACAAACAGGCAGATCCTGGAGAATCCATTGCGTTTTATGGGACAAAAAGTATCCTAAATGTAATCTCGTAACATTAGTTATCACTGTGCCAAGTTTCGTCAAAATCGGTTCAGTACTTTCAGAGTGATGCGCGTTCACACGGACAGACAGACAGACAGACAAAAATTTTAAAAGGGTTAGTTTTGGCTTCTATATCGATAACAAAGCCTACCCCGATCAAAATTTTCAAAAAATATTTAATGTACAGATTTGACCTTGCTACAGTTTTATTATAATATAGATGAATACAGTTCATTTAAGGCTCGAGCATGGCAAAACTTTTCAAAATGATTCATGGATGGTACTTATATTTTTTTGATTCCATTGATCGTTTACCATTTTTTTAGTGCTCAACGAAGTGGGCAAGAAACAGCTAATAACATTATATATGTTTGTTACACTTTTACGCCTTAATTTCTAAACCGTTCGTAATAAAATTTTGCTTATACATTGTCGGGGCTAAATTAATTGGATGTGCGGTATTGTACATCCAGAAAAAAGTATTGATGTAATCTCACGTTAACGCGAACGAAGCCGTGGATAAAATCAAGTATTCCATGGCTTTAATTCTCTTTTAAAAATGTCTTTAAAAATGTGTTGTGCTGTACATAATCTACCATGGACGTTACCATATGTAAAACGGACATTATAAGAAAAGATGATTATAAATAAATAAAGATATCGAATAATTGATACGTGCGTTATAAATAATCTCGTAGTTTCGTTAATGCGTCGATTTTCTCTTTTCATGACTCGTGTGTATTATACATATTTGGCAGCTTTTGTGATCAAGTACATCAAATTATCCCCTGGAATGTCCAAAACCATGCCGGCGTTATTACAAAAAAGTTAAATACGTATTGAATCCTGGCTTAAAAAGGTTTCGTATTAAATGCACCGCGGTCGCTGAATGTTCGACATCTTGCTCTTTTGTCTCGCTCCGGCTACGTTAGGTTAGACTTGTGAAAAAGGATAACGCGAACTTGCCTCAGGCGAGCGCAGTGCATTTAATTCGAAACCTTTTTAAAGCAAGTATTTAACTTTTCTGTAATAACACCGAAAAGGTTTAAGCTCACCTCACGAGGCACAGGTCAATAGACTATGGGCAGTATATAGCTTAAAAAACTTTTTTTTAATTTGAAAAAAAAAAAAAACTGAAAACATTACCGCCTTTTTGAGGCCTGGGACTAAAAAAATCAGTTGAGTGGTTTAAAGGTAACAAAATAAACTCAGTGTAGTGTAACAAGAACCCTATTTCTATTACTCCCCTTTCCTCTCCCTCTCCCTCCCCTAACCCTTCCCACCAAAGGGTGGCAACGCACTTGCGACTCCTCTGGAGTTGTTAGTGTCCATGGACGATGGTGATCACTTAACATCAGGTGACCCACCTGTTCGTTTGCCACCTATAACATAAAAAAAAAAAACTAAAACTCTGGAGAAGGAATTCCTAGATTAATGAGACTTTGAGCTCCTAAATGAATGACACTTTGCTAACTCTATTAATGTTTTGCTTTCACTGATCTGTTAATTCAATTAATCACTATGTTGAAGGTAATATTTAGGTGACACTTGCTTCAATCAACTCGGAACTGGTTTTTGGCTTATATCGATTTGAAGCTCAGTTCCGTAGTTGACAACCCTAGGTCTCGAGCCTCCGCTGGACCAATATTGACGGCTCGGTTACATTGTTTGCAAGTTTTATGAACGCGGTTCGCTCTCAACAGTGTTTACGCTTAGCGCCATAACCTTGGAGTGAGTTCAGTGACTCCACTGAACACATCTAGCCCCGTCTTTAATTGTACGCTTCCGGTGTATTTCTATCCGGGACTTACACAGTCACGTTCCTTTGTATCCTCTCTATTATAAACAATATACGAAAAAACAAAACATTCATAAAGTTGTAAGTCGTGAAGCGGTTTCTATATGAGCGTAAAGCAAAATTGTTTTTTTTATGTCATAGCAGGCAAACGAATAGGTGGGTCACCTGATATTAAGTGGTCACCACCCTCCATAGACACTACAACACCAGGTGAGTCGAAAGAGCGTTGCCAGCCTGTGTTTGGGGGAAAGGGAGAAGGGGGTGGGCCTCCGGCGCTCTCACTGGCCTAACGAAACGCAACAATGCAAGCACTGTTACTTCACGTCGGTTTTCTATGATAGGGTGGTACTACTCCAGACGAGCCAACCCATTCATGCTGAAACCAATAATAACTTCAGCGTGGCAATACCACCTACAATATTCGTTTTGTTTTGACGTGGCTAAAGAATATTTCTTGAAAAAAATCGGTTTTAACAATTGTATTAATGTGCAATGTTCGTTGTCACCTATTTTGCTAACAACGTAATATTCTAAGAGATGTAATCGTTTGAGAGAAAATATAACATACCAATGTATATTAAAACCTAATTTATTCGTTCCTAAAATATAATTTTGACTATAGTGCTTTTTAGTATACAACAATTTATATCATTGCAGTGGTATATTTATTTATAAGAACAGAAAATATTGTACTAGTATCCGTACTGTATTTCTTTCATTGAGCAATATTCTAAATATCTAATTGTGCTTGCTGTTTCGCACCCGTTTGTTATTGTTTTTTGAAGTAAATAGTGGCGTTATAGTAATATTAATAGTTTGTCATATATTCCCGATGATCTTCGAGGTAATCCAAACCATAGTTAGTGAATTATCGTAATTTAAAGCCATTGTGATATTCTCTATACTATGAGTATTACAGATATTAGATAACACGACTTACAGTTGTTAGATAACACGCGTGTCGCTGATGACGGATCATACGAGCGTCGAGTATTGGCCGTAAACGGCGGTGTTATACGAACATTCCAGAAGGATTTATGGAGCGTCGACTGGCGCGGCGTAAATATAATTACCGTAGCTATTTATCAGCACGGTGGAAGGGCGCTAACTATCGCAGCAGTAAATCTGGCTAGGTACTGACGGCTCAATCCGGTGAAGAGTCGGAATGTAATAGGAAGGCCGGACCGGCTCGGACACTCTTCAGGTCTATTTGTTCTAAGCGGTATTTATTGCAAAGACGACATATTAATTCGCGAACGCGTACTAAAATATTGTAGCCAATTATAACGGCACGTAACTGTTTGAACTGAATTCCACACACACCACTACATAATATTATTATCTTACTGGATTTTCCGATATTAAGGATTTGACCATACTACTTGAAAACATAGAACTGTGAATTTCTCAGAGTTTGAAATAGGCAATACGCTCTGCACTGGTGTGGTGATCATATGGGCCATACCTTCCTTTGGGAAGAGGCCTATGGCCCAACTATGGGTAACTTTATAGGCTGATGAACAGGGATTTGACCTATTTTCGTGGAACTGTACTTTTTACCCTTTTTATCGGTATGAATTGTACTCTGTGTCCTTCTTTGTACAACGGACAATATATATGCAATTTTATAATTATCAAAATGTGTAGATAAGGCATGAAAGCGTAACAAACAAACTCACATTAGCATTTATTTCGTTACAATTGGGATTTGAAAAATCAAGGAGTTTACAGACCTTTTTTTTATACTTTACTGGCGGGTCCGGCGGATGATATCACGCCCTGATAATAAAAAACCTTGAGAAATTATATAGCTAAACGTTTCTGAATCACTTTATCTACTTGTGCAAACCGCATGAAAATCCCTTCAGTAGTTTTTGTGTTTATCGCGAACAGACAGACGTCGCACAAGGCTTTGTGCTCTATAAATTGTCAAGGTTATAATTTACTATCAAGGCGGGACAACATCCGCCGAGGCCGCTAGTATTTAATAAATTAAACACTCGTGATGTGGAGATACCTCTTATCAGGGCTTTGTTGCTCTCCCCTAAATCCGCCCCTGTTAACAATGGTTTTAGTTACGCATAACATACATTCAGACAAGTAAACGCTAACTCAGGCATGCCATTTTAGAAAATAGAGATGTATTAATGAATATCATAGAGGAAATTGAAATGCTTTCTACGTTATAAATATATTGATATAAAGTTATGCCGAATGGGAGTGGCAGCGAGATTGTGAGTAATGAATGCAATAGCCGAGAGCGTTGAGCGCCGTGGTCAAGTCTTGGCACAAGAATTAGCATAAACCGTGCTGGTAATGCGCGCTGCGCCGCCCCGTTCCTTCTTACTCTGAGGGAGGAGTCGTGTGGTGGTATTTGTGAAAGGAGGAAAATATTTCAGAACACTAACGTTGCAAATTGAATTTGCTGTATCCAAACAAAAAAAAAGAAAATGCCAATGTTACATTTGCACTTGAGTTTAACATTAGATAAAAAAAAAACTTAATCAGCTCCAAGTCGTGTACCCGTTCACTTACGATGATCGTTTTATATATATACAGCGTGGATTGTGTTTGTTTTTTTTTTACCAAAAATTGTGCAAAGAAATGTTAAAAGTTATTCCAATATTCTATCTGATCTTTTATATAACGATTATAGGAGGACTTGTTAAAATTGACTTTATTATTAAAACTTAAAATCATATATGGTTGCCATTTAAAGTTCCTCTTTCGAAATACAACAAGATAAATTTTATTGCCAATATAAAATCTTAATACGTTTTGGTGATATTGCAGAGTTGAGAAATACCGGTTAGTAATTCAAGAGTAGGTACATCGACAAAAATTTCTTGTTTTGTTTGGGACCAACGGAAAAACAAGCAATCGAGTTAGCATCCTGTCATTGATCTAAAAATTAACTCCGACTTCCTACATTATCAAAAGCTAACACCAATAATTTATTACTATTCATAACAGGCTGTTTCACTCAATCTTAATCCTTGAAATTTTGAATTACTGTCAACCCTACCCGAATTTTAGAAATTTTGTATAAAAATTACTATTAATTATTTTTTTAATTATGGCTTTATGGTCACAGCTTCGTTGGCCATTACATCTCTGTGTCTATTTTTTTTGTGTTCTTGCTGTGTATTCGTTTTTGTTAGCTACTAGTAAAACAAATTTTCTCAGTCTATGTCTTAATTAAGAAGCCGTAACATTAATTTTACGGACATAATTATAACATACACGGGCATTTATAGTTTGGCTTTTTTTCGATAATGCTCGGTATTCATCGGACGGCCAACCCGCTCGTGGTTTCGATGCCCTACACCGTGCCACAAGACCCCTCCGGGCTTATTACTTTGTTCTAACATATTTTGTTATCTACAAATTCTATGATAATTACTCCTGATCCTAAGGGTCGTAGTATGATGTTTGATAATACATAATCGTCGTCAATAAAAAGGCTATAAAATGCAAAAAAGGATTGTATAAATCTGAATGATAGTTCCAAATATAAGCACGTTCAAAGAAACAAACAAAATCGAATAGTCTCTATAGCATTATATATTATACATATAGTATTATACATTAATTAATATAGATAAATATACATTTTATTCAAATTATTTTAATTTTTAAACCAAGTTATGCATATTTTAATACATTTTTGGTATCATACAGATACTCAAAGTTCGACAAAACGAGGAAGCAACTTCGCAGCTGTCTCGAAGTGTTGAAATGTATAAAAAGCTTATATCTCCGCGTTCGTATCACGTTCTTTCAATGTCATCTCGCATAATTTTATGTTACGCGGACGTTGTTCAGCGGTTATTGCTTTCCGTTCTTACACGATCCCAATTTAATATAATATTATTCTTCGTCATGCGATATGTGACTACACACCCTGTGAATTTTTAGTGGGACGAGTGCGACAACCTTGAACTTTATTTTCGCATTTCCTGTTGCTATTGTTTTCTGTTAACGTTATAGTATCGAATTATTGTCTTTTATTTTTGTTAATAGTTAAATCCATGAGAGTTATATCAAAGTTATACGAAGCAATGTAAAGTCTTTCTTGAATTAAAAGCGGGTTGTTTTTTATTCTTGATTAAATAAATCGGTTCGGTAAACGTTAGTTGCCTCATTATTTTTTACTAGCTTCTGCTCGCGGGTTCCACCGCTTTAATCAAGATCTGGTCTATCCGTCTGAAACAATTTCCGAATAAAGATACCATATTATGTCCTTTTGATCGATTCAGTTGGTAACAACTGAACGAACTAACTTTCGAATCTGAATATTAGTTAGGATTCTTAATATTATATTATGCATTCAAAGACAAGTTATAAAGTCAACGTGCTATTAACATAAGAAATTAAAATTTGTTGATATTTTTAAAATTATTTAATTGGAATACTATATAACTCTCAGGAACTACTGGTCCGATTTGAAATCAGTGTTAGATAGCTCGTTTATCAAAGAAGGCTATATGCTATATATCATCACGCTAAGACCAATAGGAGTGGAGCACCAATGAAGAATGTTTCAAAAACTGGTGTATTTTTCCTTTTGAGAACTTCCGCTGCGAGGAAGGGTTAGGGGAGGGAGAGGGAGAGGATAGAGGAGGGGAGGTGGGGCTCCAGCGCTCTCACTGACTGAACGAAACGCAACAATCCAAGCACTGTTACTTCACGTCGGTTTTCTGTGAGAGGGTGGTACTACCCCGGGCGAGCCGACCCATTCATGCTGAAACCAGTAATAGTTTCAGCGTGGCTCTACCACCAGAGCGTGGCTCTACCACCAAATGATGTGATTAGTACAAAGGCCAGCCTTATTGCTAATACCAATCTATTCCAGACAACCTTTGAGTGGATATATTCTATGGAATAGCATGCTCAGTACAAGTAAAACAAAATTAGACTGATCGAACGAAACGCAACAATGCAAGCACTGTTACTTCACGTCGGTGTTCTGTGAGAGAGTGGTACTACCCCGGACGAGCCGACCCATCCATGCTGAAACTAGTAATAGCTACAGCGTGGCTATTACTTCTTACTATTACTTACCACCTTCTATCTATGTATATAATGATGGTTGTCAAACTTGAGCTATGTCGATTATATGTTTTGAAACAAACTACGTCTGGTTTCTAAAATTACTATGCACATTCGCTTTATTGATTGCCAAACGTCACAACGTTATTTGTGAGTTCATCGATAAGTTTTTTGTCTCCTCCGATGTTCATCAAACAATTTGTTCAATACGACAGCCGGTCACAAAAAAGGAACAATTTTCTATGTTATGTCGCTGACGTAATCGGCAGCAAGCACTGTTACTTCACGTCGGTTTTCTGTGAGAGGGTGGTACTACCCCGGGCGAGCCGACCCATTCATGCTGAAACCAGTAATAGTTTCAGCGTGGCTCTACCACCAGAGCGTGGCTCTACCACCAAATGATGTGATTAGTACAAAGGCCAGCCTTATTGCTAATACCAATCTATTCCAGACAACCTTTGAGTGGATATATTCTATGGAATAGCATGCTCAGTACAAGTAAAACAAAATTAGTCAATCTATACTATAATATTATAAAGAGGTAAAGTTTGTGATGTTGTAGGGGGTAATCTCAGGAACTACTGGTCCTATTTGAAAAAAATATTTATCAAGCAATATTTAAAAAAGCATTTATCAAGGTTATATGTTATATCATCACGCTAAGACCAATAGCAGTGGAGCACCAATGAAGAATGTTTCAAAAACTGGTGTATTTTTCCTTTTGAGAACTTCCGCTGCGTCTTAGTGGTAGCCCAAAGTAACTATTCACCGCGGACGAAGTCGCAGGCAGAACATAATACGCACACTATAACGTACATATAAAATATTTTTTTATGACAAAGGTGGCAAACGAACAGGTGTGTCACGTGATGTTAAGTGATCACCACCGTCCATGGACACTAACGACACCAGAGGAGTTGCAAGTGCGTTGCCACCTTTTGGGGGGAGGGGATTAGGGGAGGGGAGGTGGGCCTCTGACGCTCTCACTGATCGAACGAAATGCAACAATGCAAGCACTGTTACTTCACGTCGGTGTTCTGTGAAAGGGTGGTAATACCCCGGGCGAGCCGACCCATTCATGCTGAAACTAGTAATAGCTACAGCGTGGCTCTACCACCTTCTATCTATGCATATAATAATGGTTGTCAAACTTGAGCTATGTCGATTATATGTTTTGAAACATAACTACGTCTGGTGTCTAAAATTACTATGCACATTCGCTTTATTGATTGCCAAACGTCACAACGTTATATGTGAGTTCATCGATAAGTTTTTTGTCTCCGCCGATGTTCATCAAACAATTTGTTCAATACGACAGCCGGTCACAAAAAAGGAACAATTTTCTATGTTATGTCGCTGACGTAATCGGCAACCGATCTAAACGATTATCCTCACGACGCGACTCAGATGACTCATCACACAGCCTGAGGGTGTTGTCAAATATTTTGTTTTAATTAACCTTTTTTTTGTCGATGACTAAGGCATAAAGAATTTATATTTATATTGCATTCTATTATCAGCCAGTTTTCTACTAATTTCTTCACATCTCTTTTGTTTGTTTTTATTTTTTATCCAAATTTATATGTTACGTTCATTTGAGTTGATTTTTATAAGCTAGCATTGTCTGCAAATTAATGCTGTGTGATATTTTGTGATGTTGCTATTGAAGCGAAAACACAAAACTTAAAGTCTGGCCCGTAAAGGAATCTTTTTGATATAATTATGAACTTGAAGGTTGTACTAATTTGGGCCATTAATGTACTTTGAAATAAATCTACATGCCAGTCTATTTTCATGTGCTAAATGTAGGACTTACCTGAGATTTTTTAATTTTGACGGTAAAATATAAATATGGGATCCTTCGCGAAAAATTGTAAAGATATCTATAATAAAATAAAAAGTATCAATTCTTCTTCTTCTTCTTTATTTGTCAAAGAACCTCTTTATTGAAGACCAGCTGATATCCGTCTTCGTCTGCGTTATGTTTCTTATGCGCACAACACCGCTTATCCCGCTCTTTACGGCAAGTAATTACATATTGCTGAACTCGTCACATTTACTAAGATTGTGCGTAATGGCATACCCAAGATTACGAATAAGACAAAGTCACTACACGAATAACATTGCGCCAAAAACTCCGAGATGAGACAAAATAATGTTGGAGAGAAAAAATCGTAGACGACTGATTTATAAGGGACCATTTAATATGTAAATTAGTAAGTAATGTCTGTTGGTGATTCATATCGGTTTATGAACCATAATTATGGCGATCGATGTTGTACGGGTCCGACATTGTTTAACATGAGAACGTTGTTTGATTTCTTTTTTATTAAATAGGTAGGTGATTCGATCGAAATTGCTAGGTTCATACTTACACATTCTTAGGATTTTAATTTAATTAAGTTTTTTGTACTTATATTTTCATTTCTGTATGAAAATCTTACTCCACCTACTGAAATTTTTATTAGTTAATAATAAAAAAATACAAATTCCAAGTAATTTCCTTTATTATTATTTTCTTCTTAATTTTGTTTTAGAATCCTTTTTAAATTGATTCGTCCGTATTATCTTTATTATAGGCATTACTACATATAATAAATATTTTAGAGTTAAACCTGATATGAATATTACCGTAATAAAGCCTGTTTGTTTTTCTGGAAATAATCGTTAATCTATTTGTAAGATTAACGTATTTCGTTTTAAATTAAAGGAAGTAGAAATTAGAAGAAAAAATATTCAGAACGAAGGTGTGTGAAATGTCACAATTTAGTAAAGTTTGGTTGACTAGTCGGAGAGTCATTAGCGCGGAGTTGACGTGAGGGTCGCCTGCACATCGTCACTCCCGGAGTTTTTTGTCACCGAATTCATCATGTCTCCTTCCTAGTCGGCGGCTTTGATTAACGGCGGTAACATTACAGCGGTGTACATGTCACTGTGCGCGTAGTATCATATTTAAACAACTAGTTGTGCCCGTGACTCCGTACGCGTGGAACCTAATGTATCAAAATCAAATCAAAATACTCTTTATTCAATTTAGGCCCCGAGAAGGCGCTTATGAACGTCAAAGCTACCACCGGTTCGGAAAACAACCCAGTCATCGCGAAGAACTGGCAAGAAACTCGATCTGGTTTATCTTTTCATAATAACTAATTTTTTTTTTATATTATTACAACATAATATACACATAAAGCTACATTCGTTTTTAGTGGTTGCACAGAGAGAGGCGTCACTTCCAGACGTCGCTATCGTTCACATACTGATCCACCCTGTAATAACCTTTATGTATTAAAACCCGCTTGACATAACACTTGAACATACTATCCGTATAAAAACAGTGACTATTAATATCACCTTTGTAGTCCGGTGAAGCTGTAAAAGCCTTGCTAGACCAATAGTGTAGTAAGTTCGAGAAAAAAGAATCATCTGAATCCATTTACTTATTTAATTTTCTCTAGCACTTAGGTAAGTCGCGTTATCATTCAAATTGCGATAATTTTTGATAGATATGCTTTATGAACTTCTTGGTGAGGTTTTATCGTGAACGCTGTTTATCAGTGATGTGTGTTAAAACAAACAGACAGGCAAAAGCTTCTAAAAATGATTGAAGTGTATTTTATTACTTATTTCAAGACACCTGCAATTTTTTTTTATCTATATAGTGCAGACATATTAGATTTACATTCTTATTACATGGTTTTTTAGTTAAATCAAATCGAGTCAGAGTTTTTGGCGGGATCTTGGAATATGATGTAGTGGTTTTGTTATTCATAATCTAATGTTATTTGCCTCTATACTTTGTAATAGTGGTGATGTATGGTTTGATATAAGATAGAAGAAGAATAATATAGAAGTTAGAGGATTGGTTGCCAAAAATTAAATACATTATAATAATTAATCGAATCGAAAAAGTTACTACGCTAATGACCAAGCAATGTCTTAACAGCTTCGCCGGACTACAAGTAGCTGCTATTGTTTTTCGACCCTGATGTGTTTACTATCGGGTACAACCCCATCACTTTGCTGGAGCTTTGTAAAAATATTAGTATTCAATAATTATTAATTTGTTTGTATTGAGACACACGTAAAAATGCAGAATTTATTATAATTTTAAATTTTAATAGGTGTACGACTTTTAACGAAGAATATAAAATTTAATATAATAATAAATTATATGTAATTAAATAATAAAATTTGTGTGTTCAACCGAATAACCTTTTAAATAATTATTTTTGCGTAACAAAAAAAAACATGATAATTCTTATTATATTTGTTACGTATAGTTTCTGCATATTATAATATGGTGAAGAAGCCTTTTAACAGTGTTTTTAAATTGTATTACTTTGAATTTATTTCGGAATCCCATTTTGTTGACAAAAGTTAAAATGCGATCAAATGAGTTAAAAAGCAACCAATGGGAATCATAATATCTATAATATGTCTTTGTCTATATTATTACATTACTTTAAACATAATAAATCATATTTTTTGGTCTACGATTACATTAAAATAAACCTTGCAAAAAGTACAATAAGAGAGTACCTTACTACTAATTACTACCAGACAGTATTCGTACCAGTGTTAAATTTATGGTATATACTTTATCGAACTTTAAACTAAGAACTAAATGGTTATAGCGGCTTTTCAGTTCTAGCATTCAATAGTGTTCTTGCATAGTTCTGTATGTGCGTGTATTCCGATGTACTGCAATTCAAAATTACAGACCCTGTACAAAAGAAAAACTCTTAGTGCATCGATGAACTGAAACATTTGTAAATTTTCGACTCCTATTTGAGAAACTGCGCGGGGAATCATAATATCTATAATATGTCTTTGTCTATATTATTACATTACTTTAAACATAATAAATCATACTTTTGGTATCTATGATTACATTAAAACAAACCTTGTAACAAGTACAATAAGAGAGTATCCTACTACTAATTACCAGACAGTATTCGTACCAGTGTTAAATGCACCATATATACTTTATCGAACTTCAAACTAAGAACTAAATGGTTATAGCGGCTTTTCAATTCTAGCATTCAATAGTGTTCTTGCATAGTTCTGTATGTGCGTGTATTCCGATATACTGCAATTCGAAATTACAGACCCTGTCTGTACAAAAGAAAAACTCTTAGGGCATCGATGAACTGAAACATTTGTAAATTTTCGACTCCTATTTGAGAAACTGCGCGCCACAATTTATTATTGTAAGTACTTAGCAATGATTCCGCGCTCAGTTGTGAGCGAAATATCCGATCAATGTGCAAGATCAAATAGATGCCAGCATGCCAAATATGCGACATGAATACTCTTGGTGATCGGACCTCTCGCTCTACCCGCAACGTACGGTATATCGGTTGTCTCGTTCGAGCGTCAGTTTTTTCGATTTTGGGCGACGACAAACCGTGACTTTCTACGGTGGGCACGCGCAACGGCAAATGAAGTGTGTCGCGTATGCAGACAGCTGCGCGATAGACTCTTGCCTCTAATGTGCACCGGAAACCATCAATTTAGATAGTACGCCGGATTGCCGCCCCGCGCCGCCGCGTACCTTCTCCCAGTAGGATGTAACTGTTGTACGGAGGAAACTCTGATTTATGAGCGTCATTGTTTTGTGGCTGAGATATATCTTGATGTAACGTCCTCATTTAATTAAACCAAGGGTCGTTGTTCAATCAGCTGCGCCAATAATAATAAGTAAGCCATTAGCGAGTGGTACGTACTGCATTTGTAAAAGATACATTATTTTACGAATTAATATTATTTGTTGTTTCTTTCAATATCTAACAAAACCAGAGCTTAGTTAAAATTACAGTTATATAAAAATTAAGAACATTTCTCACTAACATTTGTTTAATCAGATTTAGGTGTACAATTACAGGTTTGAATACAAATCAAAAATGTTGTGGGAGGGTAACATTCATTCCTATTTATCAAGGCCGTATCGGTTTGTGTTAGTCCATTAATTTGTAGATATTGTACGGAGGAAACTCTGATTTATGAGCGTCATTATTTTGTGGCTGAGATATATCTTGATGTAACGTCCTCATTTAATTAAACCAAGGGTCGTTGTTCAATCAGCTGCGCCAATAATAATAAGTAAGCCATTAGCAAGTGGTACTTACTGCATTTGTAAAAGATACATTATTTTACCAAGCAATATTATTTGTTTTCTTTTTTCAATATTTAACAAAACCAGAGCTTAGTTAAAAATACAGTAATAAAAAAATTAAGAACATTTGTTTAATTAGATTTAGGTGTACAATTACAGGTTTGAATACAAATCAAAAATGTTGTGGGAGGGTAACATTCATTCCTATTTATCAAGGCCGTATCGGTTTGTGTTAGTCCATCAATTTGTAGATATTATAATAGCTTCGTCCAGATGTTCCAGAATAATCGAGACTTGTAACATCTGTCAAATCATTCCCCTAACTGAAATCCATTTGTGCGCGCCAACCCTCACGAGTAGACAATAATTTGTCTCTATTTGGTGCAGTGAAGTGGATGAAAAATAATGTGGTTTATTAAGTACTACGTTTGTTTTGGAGTCCGTCGTTTGTTTTGTCTTATTTCCTACATTCTTTCCCACAGTATATATTATTGTTTACAATAATTTTACGAGCGTTCTAAATTTAAAACGTGATAAAGCGTGCTGCTTTTGTTATGGGATATCGAGTGATCGAATCAGCCATAGCGTCGCCTTCGCCGTGCATGCTGGCGACCACTTTCTCGCGTCCCAGCTGCCGCGTCGGAGTTCGGACCGCCGTCATCATCGGTGTATTGTTCGTAAAAAGCGGGTCACAAGAAAGCGATAGAGCGGTGAGCGCCGGTCATTCGCTGATATCTCCCCGGTGAAGAGGTCACGGTCGTTACACGAAAATAAAACTGAACACAAACGATCGACGAGATGACCGAACTACAGTTTTTATTGGTAAAATGTAACAAAAGTTTTTTGTTCAGTTCCGTGAACTGCCGATTTCTCTTTTTACTCATTTTTCCAATGCTAATTGGTACTGTGTTTATTGTTGTAGGAATTTTTATACATACTTTCAAAATGAGATCGTTCTATTGTCGTCCGCTTAAATATTCATTTGTGGCTAGTGTAGACGTCTTATATGTGTGACAGTCAACCGCAGAGCTGCCGGCAGAGGTGTGTATCGAATCAGGAATGCGTTCGCAGATCATGTGCGGTGTGTTGTACATATGGCCCATTTCGGATGTGTTCACGGTAGACAATGGTCTGCGTGATCACTCTTTTAAGTGTTTTGTCTCAAGGTCGGCGGTCGAGGCAACGACTCTTTAACTTTTTTTTTAATTTTTATGTCCCTGCCTTTAAGGGACTTGGTTTTATTTTTAAATTGTATGGTATGACAGAATATTGACAAATACGTGTTTTGTTTGTAATATTTTCGTATCTGACGTAAGCAAGTGTTGTAATACATAATATAATAAAAATGTTCATCTAACGTGCCAGTACATTATGGAATTTTGTGAAAAAAAAAATAGTTGTAGATGTCTATGAATAAGTAATAATATACATTTCAATCATTTTTAGTAATGTCTGTCTATCTGTCTTTCGGGTTGTTTGGACACGTGTCGCTGCTAAAACGCTAAACTCTATCAAAAGTTATTATAATTTTAATGACGACTCGAGTTAAGTACAAGAAAAGAATAGGTAAGTAGATTAATGCAATTCAATCTCTTGTAAAAATAGGATATTATATTACATAGTATAAAACAAATAACATCCTCGACACCCATGTCCCCTGCCGCGTCTGTCTGTCTGTCTGTTCGCGATAAACTCAAAAACTACCGAACAGGCTGTCATGCGGTTTTCACCGGTGGATAGTGTGGTTGATGAGGAACGTTTTAGTATATAATTTGTCAAGGATTTTTTCATAAGTAGGGCGGGACAACGCCTGCCGGGCCCGCTGGTAATTTATAAATAATATATATGACATAGTAAACGAAAGCTTATATTTTGCATTAAATTCCATGCGGAAAAAGTCGCGCGCATATCTAGTATTTAATAATATCGAATAAATAACATATTAAGGTTTTTTAGTGGAGCCGTATAGAGAATTCGTAAGATTAAACCATTATATCTTACTGTTTTAAATATTGTTTTCTTCTATTTCAAACGTTGTTTTATAATTGATACCAACTAATTAAGCTCATTTAGACAGGTAAACATGGTTAATTATGCCTCTATTTATTCAGCTCCGTGCGTTTCTATTTCAGTTGTCAAATTGACGCAAGACTTGACTTTAATTAATTTGTGTTCTAACATATCTGTTAATTGCGACTATTAGTTTAGTGGTTACATAATGTTTCTAATGTAAATGTTTAAATTCATTTACTCTTAATTTAATGCTTTAATGCTTTCAGGTACAAAATATACTTAAATAAGAAAGAACATGTAATTTATGTAGCAATTTAAAAATATTTGTACAAAAATTAAACCAAAATGAACTTGTCAGCAATTATCTTTGATTATATTAGGTAAATGTTGAAAAATCATCAGTTAATATGAAGATTTCATTAGAGTTGGACTTTAAAAAATGAGACCCTTACAATTTATGCAGCATATTTGAATCTGTAAAACAGAAAAGGTGTCTACAATGACAAAGGATAATCAAAAACAGTTTATAATAGTACTAGCCTCTACCCGCGACTATGTTCGCGTGGAATAGTTACTTTGGGCTAACGATAACACGCAGTGGACGCTATCAAGAAGAAATAAACAATTTTGAAACATTCTTCATTGGTGCTCCGCTCCTATTGGTCTTAGCGTGATAATATATAGCCTAGAGCCTTCCTCGATAAATGAGCTATCTAAAACCAAAAGATTTTCTCAAATCGGACTGGTAGTTCCTGAGATTATCCCTTACAACGTCACAACGTCACAAACTCACCAACTTTACCTCTTTATAATATTAGTATAGATTATATTATTATAGTATATATACGGTAGTCACAGAACGGTGTGAAATAAGAACCTAGGATTGAAGTTTATCTATATCTATATGGGTATTTAATTAAATTAATGAGTTGGGAAAGGCTATTAATAATAATTCGTGCTGTAAAGATCTGTCTTCTAACCTCCGGTACAAAATACACACTCGCTAAAAGAATAAATTCCTAATTAAACACTTTAAAAATATATACGAAGTAATTGAATTAATTAAAGCAGCTTAATTTGCAAATTAACCAGACGGTGTCATTCCAAGTTGAACCCAAGCTGTCCCCGTTTCCTATTAAGCTATAATGGCTTCGTGCTAAATTATGTGAGCTGCACTTAAGAGGATTTAGTAGGAAAGTTACTCATAGCGGTGGATTGAATTTCATTAGGCGCTTGGGAACTTCGCCAAGGATGGCCTGTGATGGAATCTTGTACCGTTTCTCTTAGTTATACGGAATGAAAATTAGTTTCTAGAAAATTAAAGCGTTTGTTAATAACTGAATGTATAATAATTTGTGCAATTTATTTTACATTTGATGCGAAACAGCCAAATACCTAGCCATATTGAGATGAGCCTTAGTGTCAGGTTATATTTAAATCAATTTTTTAAAATGCTCATTGTAGATTTATCACAGTAAAGAATTTGATTTTTTTTAAATATTATATTAAATTAAAATCGCAGTTGTCATTCAGTTAATACTATCCGATAATTTGGTTTGAGTTTTGAAATAATGCTCCTCCATATATTTTCCATTTTATTACTGATTGACATTATTATTACTGATTTTTTTTTATTAATACCGTATCATTATTTTAGTATATACTATGTGAACATATTTGGCTATAGGGTATTCTACTGGGGTTTATATATCAACCATTAATTAGACCCGAGTTAGAATTGAGTTGGAACTTGAGACCAAGCGGGATTAGAGAGCTTGTAGGGTTTTATGCGTCGACCCAACAAATATAAATATCCTTTTAATTTTGTATGTTACTTTACAAAAAGACTTAACTAATAAACTTTGCAGTTAAAATTTACGAGAATTAGAGAATTGCGTTGCAGGAAAGCCGTAAAAAGATCGCATTACAATTTAGAAAATATATGGAATAAACGAACTAGCACTCAAGAGGGCCTTGCAATCAAAAGACATAAAAATAAAAGAATCGCATGAAATTGTGGTGACATTGAAAATTCGGTAGTCGTTTCCGAGCTGAGGTATCATTCCTATTCAGAATTTTTTTTTATAGTAGCACGGCATAATGACTGCCGTGTGCCTGATGGTAAGCACAGTACAATCCAAAAACAATGGCGACCACCGAGTGACACAATATCCATCGCCGGTCGCCGCTGTCATGCCGGCCTGCGAAATGCTGGATATGCACAGACTGATTCCGAAACGCGACCCGCAGAAGCGAATCACTATGACGGGCTTTTTCGCCATATACATGGTGGTTGCGACCCAGTCGGGCTGTAAAGCCCTACCACCCCGCTTTCGCCATTGCCTCGTTCGTCATTCAGCAGGGTGCACCACGTGCAGCTGAGGTTGGCTTGAGTGTCTCAAGTGTTAGATGTTATTCGACACCCCTTACACCCCAAAATATATTAACAATATAATAAGAATATATTGTTTGCTTATATACTGATAGATCAAAAGTATCTAAATACTGATTATAATTAATTATAGACACGGCAAAAGAAGAAGTAAAATAAAAAGTCCTGAAACGGCATAAAATAGAAGTGTCTTCTTACAACGATTGAAAATTCTGAGCTTAAACCCTGAGAAATAATCCGAACGTTTGTAATATATTTTCTATAATCCTATTACAAGTTCAGATTATGTCTCTGTATCAGTTGTGCGGTTCGCCTATTAAGAATTTGCATGTACATACAGTAATGATTGTAATCTTTCGTAATACTCAATGTACGTATCGGATTACAGCTCGAAACGTATTTATGAAATATATTTTATCCTTAAGTACTATATTGGTTTGTTTTTTTAGAACTCAATCTAGACTCGTATATCCTTACAAAGTGTGTTTATAAAGTGGTATTTTGTAGGGAACAAATCACCGGGAGCGCCTACAATAATGTATTGAATATCGTTTTGTGCAAGTTCATCGTAGTATTTTTTTATCTTTATTTTCTTTATTATTGTGCATATGTATATATTTTGTAACTAAATATGTGATATAGAGTTAACTAAATGATTTTTTATAATAGCTAGTCTAGCGTCTAACGGGTCCGGCGGACGTTGTCCCGCCCTGATAATAAAAAAATCTATAATCAGACCGCAACGCCACCTACCGGGTTCAATTATGAATCTGAGTCATTCTCGGATCCACTGGAACACACCAAAAAAAATTCATCACAATCGGTCCAACCGTTTAGGAGGAGTTCAGTTACATACTCACGAATAGAAGAATTATATTGTACGTATATAATGAATAAGAATGTGCATGAATTGCTTAATGTAACTAATGAATTTAAGTTTATATTTTTTTATCAATTGCCTTCTCTTTGTTGTGATAAAATTATACATCGCACCTGAATACGAGTAAAGTACTGTCTAAAAAACCAAATGCAACCGCTGAGAGACTTATCGTTAGTTTCATTAAAGAACGTACTTGCTTTATTGGGTTAATCGTAAACTTCATAGATAATCCTGATATTAGAACATGTTTTGAATTTAGACCCTTCTACTATAAAAATAAAGTATAAAACGACTCCATAAACTATCGGGGAGATAAAATATACAAACGTTTAAATGCTTCCGCATACAAAACCGTGATCAAAAACAACACGTGCCTCAAAAACATTCGTCGAGAACCCGATTTGTGAGCTATGTGGGTGGTAGAGTTAGTTAACAGTTTAAGACATTTTTTTGCTTTACCCAAAGCACACATTATTAAGATGATTCAGACCTCCTGCGTAGATTTTGCCGATCATTTATTCTTTTAATTGGCTATCCAAATAATAAAAATTAAGAAATCTTACGTTCTATTATTATCATCGATTATTTTAAACGGAAGCTTGTCAACTTGCCCCGCGTTTACAGCGTCAGTTAAAGGCATAATATAATACACGAGGATAAACCGTGATGGCATAAGGGTCATAAGATGAGATGGCATAAGCCATGATATAGCTATGATGGCAGATTGTGTGAAATCAGAATACATATAGAAATATACGTATATGACCTCTACCTTAATCGTATCTTTTACTATTGATATACCAAACGGATCTTTTCTCAAGTAAAATAGCTTTCTTAGCTCCTCCGTTGCGTTCCCTTCTATAGAGTTGTTACATGATATGTTATAATTTATAGCATTTTATATAAACCAAAATATATGCATAAAACCTTTGTTAAGACTAAAATCCTTGATGAACTTGGTTGTATATTGCCACGGTCAGTAGTTATTTACTTCACTCTTATTTATTATCGTTATTATACTTCGATCAACAATAACTAGATAAAGGGTCACGTACAAAATTGAAGCTTAAAGCTGTTCGCGTAAATATATACTTATGTGTTATATAGCTATTTTTATATGTATACATATACATATATATATA
>MU159617.1:32279-78514 GCA_015888305.1 Antheraea pernyi | reverse complement strand
TTAAAATATAACTTATTCAACATGTATTTAGCGAAAGTAAGATACTCCGGCCGTTAAATTGCTTTTTCGGGTATTATTTTTGCATCTTTTGAATACACTGCGGCATGTGATTTGCTTACATTGGTTGTATTTCAAATAAACTAAACAAAATAAAAGCTCACATTTAAGTGACCTGTAATTTACCGAGACGTATTTTTCGCGCCGACCCGTTATCTAGTTATTGTTGATCGAAGTTATCATATTAGTAAAGAGTGCGTGTGTAGACCATTAAATCCTGGTGCGGTCAATGACTTTATAAACGAAGATTGACGTTATCGAGATTAACGCCTCCTATCGCAAGGCGAATCAGGTCACCAGGATATGTTAATATTTGTCTGTCACTTCCGTACGTTGTATGATAGGGAACAGAACAGGAGTTCATCGTGTAGGACACTTGTTTTTTAAATTAAATCGAAAATGTCCACGAAGTTGTAAGATTAGAATATAAGGTGTATATAGAACAAAGGAATGTGTTATAATCTTGTTTACTTCCCTGTATAAGTGATAAGATAACATTCGTGATGTCGTAGACGCCGTTATAAGTTTATTTGAATAAATAAACATCTGAAACGCAATACACCGGGTATGTATATATTACAACACGTTTTTTATAACAATAAAAGCGACCCAAATTGCACTTACGATCTCATTGAGTGAGAAGAACGAGTGTGAATCTTTGAAAACGGAAACCCGGGATAATTTCACAAGAAGACATCAATTTTAAGAACGGTAATAAAAGCGGAAACAATTGTCTCTTTTGTCAAGTCGACCTACAAATAGCACAGCGAAAGGTAACCGGATGTACGATAGTTAGATCTGAAACAGAACTGCGACAGGTCGAAGCGAAGTCACTCTAATGCATTGTTCATCCAACATATAATAGTACTGATTCCCATCGGGTTAGATAACATGTGATTTATTACAACGACACTGATGGAATTGCTTTCTTGTTGATTGATATTTGTCGCATTTATGAATTAGGTAAATCTTTACCTGTTTACCTTTACCTGATGACAATTAGTTGCTAATTTTAAAGTTACCTGGAGCCGAAGTTTGTAGTAATTGTTCCTCCAACTCTTAGGTAACAGACAATTTTGCAGTAAAAGAGAAGTTGATGAGTAATAGGTTAGCATGGTATATTTTATGAGAGGAGATGAAAGTCATGGGACTAGAAAAGTTTTAGGTATGCATCGAGTTATATGACATGTGATTTATTACTCCGTCAATAATGGATTTTCTATAGATGTTTGTCGCGTAACCAGCAAAGAACACATGTTTCAGGCAAGTCTTTATATAGTTTGACGGGCAACGAGCAGTTACAAATTTTATAGTTGACTGGAGCCGAATTCTGACTTAGTTGTTCATCCAACACATAATACTACTGATTCCCATCCAGCTAGATAACTTGTGGTTTATTACGCTTATATCAATGGAATTGCTTTTCTATTGATATTTGTCGCGTAACCAACAAAGAAAACAAGTTTTAGGCAAGTCTTTATATAGTATAACGGATGACGACCAATTACAAATTTTAAAGTTGACTGGAGACGAACTCTGCCTTAGTTATTCATCCAACACATAATAATACTTGATTTCTATTCAGTTAGATAATTTGTGATTTATTACACTGACATTAATAGGAATTGCTTTTCTATTGATATTTGCCGCATAACAAGTAAGAGCACCTATGTTCTAAATAAGTCTTTGTCTAGTTTACCGGATGACGACAAGCTACAAATTTTAAAGTTGCCTGCAGGCTAATTCTGCCTTAGTTATTTACCATTGAAATTGGAAAGCTCTTTTAGATAAATAAATGGAATACATTATCTCAATAATAGTATAACTTACCTATCTCGTCATTTCGTAAGGTACATTTTATTACGTAAACATTATGCAAATATAATAACACCGCTGGAATTTTGTCGGTAAGTAATTTAAAAATTTCCATTCGAGACAAATATATCTAAGTGCATATAATTAAGAATTAAATAAGCATTCTTAGAACACGTATTACATCTCAAACTACAAAA
This sequence comes from Antheraea pernyi, assembly GCA_015888305.1. Taxonomy (NCBI): domain Eukaryota; kingdom Metazoa; phylum Arthropoda; class Insecta; order Lepidoptera; family Saturniidae; genus Antheraea; species Antheraea pernyi. Next base: position 76,445 of record MU159617.1, on the reverse strand, counting down.
TTCCGTGTTTTTGATTAATTTTATACGATCTTTTTCTTGTAAAACTGCTAAAGGATTTCGAATCAAAATGAAATTAATAAGTTTATATACCTCCAGACGTGGTCAAATAATTATTGTGGCTTAATTTTTAAACTGGTAACTGTGGCTTTTGATTTGAATTTACTATGAATAACCGAACTGATATGAAGGGAGTAAGTGGGAATTTGTATGTGTAAAAAAGATGATGCAGAAATAGTAGCTGATGAGAAAACATGTGTCTCAAACCCTACTTAAATGAGATTCGAAGAATATAAGATATGGTTATATAATTTGTTTCATAACATTAGCTTATTTATTTCACATTGTTTTTTTTTGTTCGAATAACCAAAAACTTTTGTTTTTGACTGTATAGTAAAATTCAGTGCTTTAACGGTTCTGCATTATATATAGTTATTTTACTCGAAAAATTAGAAACAACATAGTTTACCGTATTGTTGTCTATGTAGCAATATTTTGTGGCCGTTGTGTGATCTTAATATAAATATTGTGAAAAATTGGCCAATAAACATTGCGACGTGTTCATCATCTCGCTTATCTCCTTAGTTTTGAAACACAAACAGAATGTATTCAATTTTCACGGAAATGTGGATAAAACTATTGTAAAACTCTTTAATAATAACTGCATTATAGATAAAAGTTGAATAGAAGAATTAATATTTCGTAATTATAGTAAAGTGTCTATATATAAATTAGCAAATATAAATTACTCCTCTGTTTGTCACGATTTTCTTTATATTTTTGTTTAATAAATATTTGCTAGTTTTAGTATTATCAATAAAAAAACTAGAATTAATCTCAGTGCTGTTAATAATTAGTCATTTTTGCACAGGTCAAAGCCATTAAAAAAAAGCGCAAACATATATAGATAATAATTATTTTGCTCTCCTTGTTATGGTCGAATTACAACCTCAGGACGAATATTCTTTCATCCTAATAACTGTATATACGTATCAAATCAAGACAAGTTCAAATTCAAACAAGGAAATTAATATTCAACAGCATAGAATTAATTGGACTCATAGAACCCGTGGAGTAATGTAAGGAAGTGATTGTGCTGTATGCGAGTGATAAATAATTGCATTCATACTGAGTGTCATTTATCATAATATTGTCTAGCGGGTCCGTTTTATCTCGACCATGGATAGGCAGGTGGGTGTCTCGGACTTTGTTATTAATTGATCCTGCAGTGTCGCGGAATTGTTTCGTCCTTTTGCTCCCTTTGGTTGTTGCGTCGGAATGCTTTTACATTCTACATGTTATTCCCGTACATCTTTCATCTAAGCCAGATTCCTACGTCTGCTTCATTATGACATTTACAATTACATTATAGCAGCTAATGGGTAGTTATTTATAACGAAGCAACTTTATTGCTAGTGGTTTATTTGTTAGAAGATATGGCGCTAATTGAGATGTTTCATTTTTTATATTCTTTGTAAAATTGACTTCAGGTTTCTTTTATTGCATCTTCATTTTTATATATCCTTTTGCGAGGTAATAAAGTTAGTATGAGTATTAATTATTGAAGCGATTATAGCTCAGTGATGGGTAGGATTAAAGCAATGGAATGAACAGGAGTTCTCAGTGAGTATAAATATCGTGATGAAACTATAACAATGATAGTGGTTTTTGTATAACCCGACTGGCTGGCTGCCACTCTCACGTTGAACTCTAATGCATTGTTCATCCAACATATAATAGTACTGATTCCCATCGGGTTAGATAACATGTGATTTATTACAACGACACTGATGGAATTGCTTTCTTGTTGATTGATATTTGTCGCATTTATGAATTAGGTAAATCTTTGTTTCGTTTACCTGATGACGATAAGTTGCTAATTTTAAAGTTACCTGGAGCCCCGAAGTCTGTACTAATTGTTCATTCAACATATAATGCTATTGATTCCCATCGATTTAGATGACATGTGATTTATTACTCCGTCAATAATGGATTTTCTATAGATGTTTGTCGCGTAACCAGCAAAGAACACATGTTTCAGGCAAGTCTTTATATAGTTTGACGGGCAACGAGCAGTTACAAATTTTATAGTTGACTGGAGCCGAATTCTGTCTTAGTTGTTCATCCAACACATAATACTACTGATTCCCATCCAGCTAGATAACTTGTGATCAATAAAAAAACTAGAATTAATCTCAGTGCTGTTAATAATTAGTCATTTTTGCACAGGTCAAAGCCATTAAAAAAAAGCGCAAACATATATAGATAATAATTATTTTGCTCTCCTTGTTATGGTCGAATTACTACCTCAGGACGAATATTCTTTCATCCTAATAACTGTATATACGTATCAAATCAAGACAAGTTCAAATTCAAACAAGGAAATTAATATTCAACAGCATAGAATTAATTGGACTCATAGAACCCGTGGAGTAATGTAAGGAAGTGATTGTGCTGTATGCGAGTGATAAATAATTGCATTCATACTGAGTGTCATTTATCATAATATTGTCTAGCGGGTCCGTTTTATCTCGACCATGGATAGGCAGGTGGGTGTCTCGGACTTTGTTATTAATTGATCCTGCAGTGTCGCGGAATTGTTTCGTCCTTTTGCTCCCTTTGGTTGTTGCGTCGGAATGCTTTTACATTCTACATGTTATTCCCGTACATCTTTCATCTAAGCCAGATTCCTACGTCTGCTTCATTATGACATTTACAATTACATTATAGCAGCTAATGGGTAGTTATTTATAACGAAGCAACTTTATTGCTAGTGGTTTATTTGTTAGAAGATATGGCGCTAATTGAGATGTTTCATTTTTTATATTCTTTGTAAAATTGACTTCAGGTTTCTTTTATTGCATCTTCATTTTTATATATCCTTTTGCGAGGTAATAAAGTTAGTATGAGTATTAATTATTGAAGCGATTATAGCTCAGTGATGGGTAAGATTAAAGCAATGGAATGAACAGGAGTTCTCAGTGAGTATAAATATCGTGATGAAACTATAACAATGATAGTGGTTTTTGTATAACCCGACTGGCTGGCTGCCACTCTCACGTTGAAAAACTGGACTACCACTCTTACATTGAAAACCTGTCACCAAGCACCTCTCGTGTGTTTCGGCAACTGAAATTTAGAGACAGTCCTCTTGGCAATATAGTCGTTAAAGATTAGGTGTGCTTTTGGTCAAACGCTAAAAACAGCATAAAAAAGCCGTTTTGTACTCTTAACTAGGTAAAATATTCTAAGTTGATTGCTTCGAAACATGTCTTATAACATAAAATATTTTTACTTAATCATGTCTAGACATAGTGTGCTGATATTCATTGCTTTGTTTCATATAACTGTCATGTTGGCCAGGCCTTTAACTCGTTAACTATAAATGTAATTGCTAGACTTTCAACTTTCCTAATAGGGTTAGAATCAACATCGGTGAATAAGGTAGTCGCTTACGTTGTTCGCTAACTATGATGGGTTCCATTCTTATGGTATTTCATTGTCTTAAAAATTGATCTAACTTGGATTACTTTAAAAGACTAACAACGCTACTGATAGAAATTTTAAACTATTGTTGTGAATTATGAATAGGTTATAGATAAAATAAACTGCCAAAAATATGTCAGGATTAAGAAAACTGGCAGAGTCTCACATAACAACAGTTGTGGGTTATATCTCTTGACCTTCACCTTAGCGATTTCTTCAGTATTCGAAACTATGGCGGTTGTTGAAGTTCATGTATACAAGAGGTTATCATTAGGGTTATCATAAGCCTTGACTCAAAAAGAACCACCTTAATGCGACCATTGCGAATGTTTATTTATACAGTTATTCAGCACACATTTACTTCTCGTTAGATAGTTTGACGGCGCGGACTGGCCGTTGTACTGATCTTGACCTTCCGACCTTTATTCAAAGTGCTTGTACTTCAACCAGCTCTGATGATCTTTCTTTGTCTTCGAGCGTGTAAGCGTGTAGAGATCGTTACAAACTGGTCGGGACGGAGGGATGCCCGTTAGTTTAGAGGTCATCGGCAGGTGCCGATTTGCACTTGACGAGCGTGGTTTTCCTGTTTTGGTCGTGCATTGTTAAGCTTTAACCGTGTCTTGTTACTCGCCTGAAGCGAAGCTTAGATTAACTTGTCAAAAGTCTCCAATGTTTAAAGACATTTCTAAAAGGGTCCGTTGTTTACAATATAAATATTTTTATAATTTTCATTTTTAAAATACGTAGGTTAATTTACTTTGCAACTATGCGGCTTTGGGTCTGTATTTTGATCATATCTGAGCTAATTTATTGTCATATTTAATTAAATGGTTTAAGGACATCGAGAAATCAGTTCAGGGAATGTCAATTTCATATACAATTAAATTCTTTCATAAGTGTTTTTATATGCTGCATAATACAGATGCATGTAGATGGGGAGAAAATGATTATTACATGTTAAAATGTAACTAATTAAATGAATTGCTACTGGAGTCAAAAGACATGTACTATATGATTTATTACTTATGGCGGTATATAACATCTCAATAGTACCTACTTTGGTTTTTAAAATTTCTCTTTTTAAGCGCAAGAACTACGAACGGATTATTCGCAATTAACATATGGCGACTTTGTGGTCATACGTTAACCCATATTATTCATTAAATAAACTATATGATATATTTATTGTTCATATATCTGAGAACTACGATGAAGTATCTTATATGCATAATACCCCGTTGTAATTTTTTGTGTTCTTTATAGAATAGTGTTTGACCAGAGTCTCATCTCATGTAAAATGGTGCTGTGGTCTAAAATGAAACCCATAATTACGCATTTTCATTTGGAAACTGGCTAAATAATATCTTCAGAATAGCCTGATTCATATTATGGGCCAGTCGTAACAAAGCAATGACAGTACTCCTACTGATTTCATAATACCAAAATCTACATACGAAGGAGTCAATAAAGAAAAGCTGCACGTTTTTGTTTATATTATTACTGGCACATGATCTGAATTTTGCTATTCTAAAACCGATATTTATCAATTTGCTAATGCGAAATAACGTAGGACTATTACTGCCAGCTATAACATAGTTTTGGTAGACCTTATTCCATTTATAGATGGCAGAGCTACGCTGAAGCTATTAATGGCTTCAGCATAAATGGGTCGGCTCGCCCGGGGTCGTACCACCCTCTCGCAGAAAACCGACGTGAAATAATAGTGCTTGCATTGTTACGTTTCGTTCGGTCAGTGAGAGCGCCGGAGGCCCACCTCCCCTTCCCTTATTCCCCCTCTCCCCTAAGACAGGCAGGCAACGCACTTGCGACTCCCCTGGTGTTGCGAGTATCTAATGTCGGTGGTGATCACTTTACATCAGGTGACCCACGTGTCCGTTTGCCTCCTAAGTTATAAAAAAATAAATAAGTAAAAGTAGAAATGTCCTATCATCAGAGAGACAATGCTAATATAGTGGACATAAATTAATATTTAAATACCAACAACATATAATACATATTATAGCCTTGTCTGTAGCCATATACGATGTAATTATGAGCTGGGATAATATTTTTCATTTACAAAATTACACGTCTGGTTCGCGGAAGAATTAATGATTCCGTTCAATGTGACAGAAAATAGCGAAATTGTTTAAACTTTTATACATTATTATAAAAGGTAAATTGATTATTAATAACACTTAATATGTTATCGCAATATACATTAATGTGTAGGGGTGTTGTTGAGAATAAATTTTATTTTAATACTGATATGAATTCATTGTAGACATAATTGATCTTAAAATTTATTCTTTGTTTACAGACATACCTTTGTATTATAAGGATGTTGTTCTGAACACGTGTAGTTCATCTTCAGCCCCTACTGATACAGTATTAGGTATACAGTACTAGGTACAGTTAACATAGTTACGACTCCAATTTTTTTTTGGGTAGATTTTTTCAGTCATATAACTAACTGCATCTTATTTCATGGTGTCATTTTGGTAAAATTTCCAAAAATGTAGTTAAAGTGTTTGCTGGTATACAAATTAGAGCAATTACAAACTGGTGCTATCGTGGACAGAATTAAATAACCGATGACGCTGAAGTAACATTGCTTAGTTGGTATATTAGTGATTTATTTTTAAGAGTGAGAGTGTTTATGTCCCAAAACGGCAATGCTTGGGCAGGGCAATTTAGATTCGAAGGGTGTGATTGGCAACATACACTGGCTCACGGGACGTTCAAGCTTAGTAATGGGAACCTACCATGGCTGGCTTCAGGATAGCAACGCTATTGATGTGGATAACATCAGGCGGACTGCATTCCTGTCTACTATTTCATTTAAAAACGATTTAAACTTTGCGTCCATACAATTTTCAATCATTCTCGCATAATTTTTATGTATTTGCGTACGTTTTAAGTACAATATAAAGTTCGATGCAATTATAGCTCATTCATTTATTTTAAATGCCGCAACAGTTTCAAGCTTCTTTTTTTAAAATATAACGAATAAAAATTTCGGAACTTCCAAATTTTATCACAGTTTAATCCGAGAACATAATTTATAATTGAGATGCATTACGTATATAAACAGATTCAAGGTGTCCTTATTTCGTATCGATCGATCTTCAAGTTTAAATGGACGTAGCAATTTGCATACAATAATTATGTTATTACTGACTCATATTATTTTCATGTAATATATCATCGTCGAAATTATATACTATGAATTTATGGAGCTGTGTTGTTAACATTCAAGTCTATAGTTAAAAGAAACTGTAGTTACAGATGTTTTATTATTTATAGTTCAAAATTTTCCATTATGCTTATTTTATTATTTACTTGTAGACGTAATAGTTAATTAAATATCATTAAATCTATTCATATATAAAAGTTGTGTTTGTCGTTTGTCCGGGTTGTCTGTGAAACAGCTAAATCGACTGTGACTGAACTTTTCTAACTGATAGAGTACCTTCCATTGCCTAGAAGCACAGCACTATTGTAGTCCGGTGAAGACCTTTCGAGGCCAATAGCGTAGGCAGTTCGAGAAAAAAAAAGAAGCAGTATCATTATGTTTTTCCATACGGGTGGGTTTTATTGATATGTTGATAAGACTTCAAAGAGGGATCATGAAAATTGATAAAAGAATTATGTAGGGGATGATAGGTAACGATATAACTATAAATAAAAAATGTACATAAATTAAATGCAAATAAAGTACGAAATGTATAGTATTCTTTGGTTTCATAAAGCAAAATTCATTGAAAGTCATTGTCAAAGAAATCAAAACATATTTGAACATTTGCTAGACGATGTCTGTGACTGTGGTACAACGAACTGTAAAATGATTTTTAGCACAAAAGTTACAGATGATTAAGTACCCAATAACTTGTCTGTCAATGCAACTTTGAGTTTCACTACCTTGCTTAGAATTTGATAAGCCATCAAATATTCAGCTCAGACAAGTTATTGGGTACTTAATCATCTGTAACTTTTGTGCTAAAAATCATTTTACTACAGTATTAGGTATACAGTACTAGGTACAGTTAACATAGTTACGACTCCAATTTTTTTTTGGGTAGATTTTTTCAGTCATATAACTAACTGCATCTTATTTCATGGTGTCATTTTGGTAAAATTTCCAAAAATATAGTTAGAGTGTTTGCTGATATACATTAGAGCAATTACAAACTGGTGCTATCGTGAACTGAATTAAATAACCGATGACGCTGAAGTAACATTGCTTAGTTGGTATATTAGTGATTTTTTTTAAGAGTGAGAGTGTTTCTGTCCCAAAACGGCAATGCTTGGGCAAGGCAACTTAGATTCGAAGGGTGTCGTTGGCAACATACATTGGCTCACGGGACGCTAAGCTTAGTACTGGCAACCTACCATGGCTGGCTTCAGGATAGCAACGCTATTGATGTGGATAACATCAGGCGGACTGCATTCCTGTCTACTATTTCATTTAAAAACGATTTAAACTTTGCGTCCATACAATTTTCAATCATTCTCGCATAATTTTTATGTATTTGCGTACGTTTTAAGTACAATATAAAGTTCGATGCAATTATAGCTCATTCATTTATTTTAAATGCCGCAACGGTTTCAGGCTTCTTTTTTAAAAGGAAATCGAATAAAAATTTCGGAACTGCCAAATTTTATCACAGTTTAATCCGAGAACATAATTTATAATTGAGATGCATTACGTATATAAACAGATTCAAGGTGTCCTTATTTCGTATCGATCGATCTTCAAGTTTAAATGGACGTAGCAATTTGCATACAATAATTATGTTATTACTGACTCATATTATTTTCATGTAATATATCATCGTCGAAATTATATACTATGAATTTATGGAGCTGTGTTGTTAACATTCAAGTCTATAGTTAAAAGAAACTGTAGTTACAGATGTTTTATTATTTATAGTTCAAAATTTTCCATTATGCTTATTTTATTATTTACTTGTAGACGTAATAGTTAATTAAATATCATTAAATCTATTCAAATATAAAAGTTGTGTTTGACGTTTGTCCGGGTTGTCTGTGAAACAGCTAAATCGACTCTGACTGAACTTTTCTAACTGATAGAGTACCTTCCATTGCCTAGAAGCACAGCACTATTGTAGTCCGGTGAAGACCTTTCGAGGTCAATAGCGTAGGCAGTTCGAGAAAAAAGAAGAAGCAGTATCATTATGTTTTTCCATATGGGTGAGTTTTATTGATTGGTTGATAAGACTTAAAAGGGATCATGAAAATTGATAAAAGAATTATGTAGGGGATGATAGGTAAGGATATAACTATAAATAAATTAATTGCAAATAAAGTATGAAATGTATAGTATTCTTTGGTTTCATAAAGCAAAACTCATTGAAAGTCATTGAAAAATCAAAACATATTTGAACATGTAGTCCGGTGAAGCTGTGAAGACCTTGCCAGGTCAATAGCGTAGTCAGTTCGAGAAAAAAAAATTTGAACATTTGCTAGACGATATCTGTGACTGTGGTACAATGAACTGTAAAATGATTTTTACCACAAAAGTTACCGATGAGTAAGTACCCAATAACTTGTCTTAGCTGAATATTTGATGGCTTATCAAATTCTAGCAAATTCTAAGCAAGGTAGTGAAACTCAAAATTGCATTAAAAAATGTATTGTGACGCCCAAAAACAGCATAATACGCTACTTATATCGAGTAATCTATTTAAAAACGAAATCAAAAGATGCTTATAAATTTCTGCAAATAACATTTACCTAGTGAGGAAAGTGAAATTTCAGAAAAAAAACATGACACGTTTCAAGCAGTGCATACGAACTGTGTACACACTAATATAGAGTGTTTACGGAGACAAGGAAATGATTTTAAGGTTAGTTTGTGTGTGTTGTGTACGGACGCCCACGGTCCCTCGTGCATCAGTGTGATGAAGTGTGAACTACTCGGTTGGTTAGTTGACAGTTCCCACGAGGTTTGTGCTCGTGAAATGTGAAATTAAATCGGTGTCCGTTATCTGTGGTTGTGGTGCAGGGTTCCGCGTACATTGCCTGCTATGCGATATTAAATCGTTTGTATTATAGCTCAATGCTTTCTTTGACTATTGCCGAATGCGGGTAACTCGTAAAAGCTTTAATGGAATTAATTGCTGTTAACAATCTAATATTCTGTTCCTGACATTTTAGACTAGATTGTGATCAATATTGATTTGTACTTATGTATGTTTTATAGTGTTTGTTTAGTATAGTATATGAAAATAGTATTAGGTAGATTTATTGTATAGATTCGCATTTATGGTTATTTCGAGATGGTTGAAGTCGATTCACACGGTAGAACGATCTGCAAAGGAATTCACCATCGCAAAAGAGACGCGTCAATGGAAGTATTCTTTGTAACTATATCAAAATCAAGACTTTCCTTTGATACCCTGTGATAAAAGTGAAAAATCGTTCTCTTCTTTGTCCTTCAGAATAGCATAGTTGCGAGTTCATAGAAGGTGGCTCACACATTCAGACGAGTTAGTCTTACGGTTTTGTATTGTTATCGCTACACATATTTACTTGATGGTTATTGTTCATGCCACTGTCAAAGTTACAAATTCATAAAAACACTGAGAAACTTAACAAAAATGGTAAGTATACCGTTTACTCGAATAAGAAGCTTAGATCAAATTTAATGTTGGGAAGAATTTTTGTATCGAGTATTGGTATTATTGGGACTATAGACTATTGGGAAAAATCCCCCAAATCTGGTCACAACTCAACCCTTGAGATTTATGTAACCGATCACCAATACAAAAATACTTACCAACAAATGCTTTGGTTGTGTAATAAATGGGAATAGTATAAAAGGTTATGAAAACATTTTAACAATATTAAGTCCTCATTTTATATTATCAATAATAACTCTTCTAAAAGTATTTAAAACTCGTAAATAATTTTTAAAACGTGTAAGGTTTTCTCTTTTCAGATGATTTTTTTTAAATGTCAGAATGCTCAATGTTTGAAAATTCTTCTTTTGCATGCTATTATATCATTAGCTTCGCTTTGCGATAACAGTAGAGTGATGACCTAAGGTTGCGTGTTTCTATAAAAGTTACCATAATAGCTTTGTTTCGACACGACACATTAGCGAACCGGATTGCCGTTACTTTGTATGACAACTAATTAAGATAACTGTTTTTATGAATGACCGATTGCCGTCTGCGATCATCGTCTATGTGTTGGATTTTAATAAAATTCGCTTTGCAATAACCCGACGTATTAGTTTTTTCGTTTTTTTTTTACTCTTACGTTCCAATTACCTCTTTAATATTTTTAACATGACTGACGTTGCATGCCTTACGTGCCCTTTGAAATCAACTGGTCAAATTGTAGGTTAATTTTATAATAATATAATATGTAAATTCATAATATACATTAATAATTGATTGATAAATAGTTTAACTTTAGTAAATTTATGAAACCACTGAAATAATCATTATTCTCTTTGGTCTTATTGAGTGTCATAATTTTTAGGTAACAGGACTTTTTTTTTTTTATCGTGGGGAAATCCCTTATGGATACGCCACCCTCCCGGGGGAGAGGGTGGGTTATGTCCGAGTCGCACGGACTAAAACCCCACGGTGTACCGACAGACCGTTTTGTGGGGGCGGCAAGGGATCGTTCAAGCTAATCAACCTTGTAGAGCCGCCCCCACGGTCCGCCCGGCGGAAGGTGACCGCCGGGCTCCTACCTATAGAGGGACAGACCGGGTACACCCCGGCTGCCCCCCCTCGTCCGCCGGACCTGGGCAATGAGGAGATGGGCCCCCCGGCCCATCCCCTCAGGTCCGGCTACGGTGGCAGGAGGAGTTGGGCGAATAGGTAACAGGACTGCTTTCACTTCATGTCACTTTGCTTCACGTTGTCATAAGTAAAGCAATATTACCAACGTCAATGTTAATATTTTAATGTATAGTATTTTTTTTATCGTGATCTCACTTCAAATGATTAAGTAGTAGTAGTATTAAAAACATCTTTGTTTTGGAATCATCATTTGATTCTATTGCGATCAATTTCTTTATTTTTGTTAAGTTATATTTACTTAGAATTTGAGAGCCTTACTTTTTGTTTCAAATTTATAATTAATTTCAATTGTCAGAGGCATAGATTTTTTGAAATGTTTATATAATTTAAAAAAGAGAGTGGCTAATAACTGTCAAGCCATGATGAAAACCTTTGATTATAGAAGTATAACCCTTTGACAAAAGAAGCCTAATAAAGTTTAAAAAATAAAAAATCAATTAACTATGGTCGAATGTCGACCACTGGGCGCCCACTAGTATTTATTAATGTGTAAAAGCTTGTTGTAAATTTAAAAGATTTACGTAATTTTTGTGTAGGTTATGAAGCACCAAAGAGGTATGCATGTTGCTTGCGTGATGTTATTAATCACTATACTCTAGGGCTATATACAAATAACCTTAAAAGGTCTATAATCATGAATCTAGTCATAGTAGTAGGTACTAGTTCTGCTGACTAAGTAGGAACGCGTCATGTACCAATACGTGTTGCCAACCTCATCCGTGAGACCATAACACAGCAGATAGAACTCGATAGATTCTCTGCAAAGATAGGTATAGTAGTATTCCTGTAGTTAACTTTAGTTTTGGAATACGGGGAACCTCTCGCAATGATAGTGCGATGATTGTTCACGAGCCTACAACGAAATATATTTTTATCAATATGTCTATTCATGCTGTTATAATGCTTTACATACTATTTGTCGACATAAATAATACCTCAATCAGAAGATATGATAGGACGAATGATACAGCACCATTTATCCAAAATCTCCTACATTGCATGGTGACGAGTAAGAAAGAAACGTTACGCAAACTTCATCACAAAGTATGGCTAGATCAAAATTACAATAAAATCTATACATATAATCAATTTCATGGAAATTATTCCAGTAAAAGCAACTGTAGCTAACGCTTCTATATAAGGTGATAAAAACCCAGGAAGTCTGCAAACAGTATCCATCGGACGAAACGTACATATGACCGAATTCAGAGCTATACCGTTAATTCGCACAGTGTCCTCATCTCAACAGAGAACTGCACTCGATTTATAAGCGACGTAATCGGGTCTTACGGTAAACTCGATCTGCTTGTATCGATCGGTCTATAAAACACGGGACACATACGCGATACGCTGTCATGCCCGTTTAGATGCTCTCCCATATGTGAAATAGTATTAAATTGCTTCGTAGTTATTCCTCGCGTGTTCGTTGTTCGATGCTCGTTACAACTGTTTATGGTGCGTGTACGGTCACTGACTGTTTGAACTGCCGCTTTTCAGAGATACTACGCTGACATAAGTGTGCCTATGTTGCTACAAATTTATTATTTTGACTAGCTTCCGTAATAACTAAGCGAGAACTAATTTCAAACAATTTATGTATCTTTTAATTATTTACGCATTGAAAAACAGTTGAGATGTGTACTGGTGCCATGATTCGTTTTGAAATCGTTGGGTAAATTTGCAGATAAGACGAAGGAAATCCTGTAAACTGTAGTAAAGTGTAAAGAGAAGTAAACTGACAACGGTCATAGTTATCAATATGCATATTCTATTAGTAGTTAGTGTATCTTAGTTGTATTGAAAACAAATGACGCGGTTGAGGTATTTGCTGCTGGACATGCTGAATTGGTGTCCCTTTTGGTATTGAATGCGGTAACTATTTCGGAAATCTTCTAATAACTTTTTAGTTACCGTCTGATTTCTTACATGACAGCAGTCTAGGGTACTATAATCTCGTATACTTCTTAAGTAAAGCTTCAAACATTGATCATCAAACTAACATGTGAAGTATTATCTTGATGCCTAAGACTCGTTAATCATTTATGTCAAGCAATACCTGTGACAATAGTTTTGCAACCGTAAACGAAATCTGCAATACGTTCCCTTCCTATCAACATATTTTTTGCTGTTTGTCCAATCGTAAAAATGTATTTAATGTCGCTCGTTAACCTTTCAGTGTGAACAGATGTACTCCCCGAGTAATTTGTTAATGCGGAAGTTCGGAGCTCGATTCAGATTTAAGTTATCTCGGTTATCTGTTACTGATTTACCGTTTAAGGTGTTGTCTTGTTGCCTTTGTCTCTTTTCATTGCCCGTTCGTCCTCCAGAAGTGTGATATGACATTTCTGTGACATTTTATATCCGCATCATAAAGCTTAGTGACAGTCTTTGTGATATCCTTTGTTGCAACCTTATTTTGTGTAAATTATGTATTCCTTTATAGCTTGTTTAAAATAAAAAGTAAAGTATTTTCTTTATAATAATCATTATTTCAAGTATTTACATCTGGAGTATGATTCTTCTCATAATACAAGACAAGCGTATCATTTGTACACCCAGATACATTATTTTATTTTTGGAAATCAGGAGTCTAAATGACAAAGTTCTGTTGTAACAACTTTTGAAGTGTATGATACTTTGCAGTTTTTACGTTGTCATATCAAATTAAATTCTGTGAAAATCGATTTCATGGTTAAAACGTGGAAAATAAGGTATTGAAATCAAGTTACAATAAACTAGATTCTGCCTGCGACTTCGACCGCGTGGAATAGTTACTTTGGGCTAACGCTAACACGCGAAAGGTCTCCGAAGAAAAAACAACGATTTTGAAACTATATTCATTGGTGCTCCGCTCCTGTTGTCTTAGCGTGAGGATATATAGTCTACAGCCTTCCTCGATAAATGAGCAATCTAACACTCAAAGAATTTTTCAATTCGAACCAGTAGTTTCTGAGATTAGCGCGTTCAACCAAACAAACAGACCCTCCAGTTTTATAATATTAGTATAGATATACCGTAAATTGACTATTGGTATATTATTAATATTCATAAAAAAAATGCAGTGATTGATGTTGTTGCACAGGTTCTACAATTTAATTTTGTGTTCCTAAAATAATAATAATGTATTATTGGTTGCCAACTGTTCAACATACATAAATATTCGAGACTTAATTATATTGGAGTTACATAAAAGGGAACGTGGTGTGTGGTCACGTATCAGTGAAAGCAAACATCACATAATTGTAATTAGAATCTATTGACATATGCCAGTGATATTTTGTAAAATCCCTTACTGCGTTACTATTATTATAAATGCGAAATTGGGTTTATCGGATTGTTTGTTTGTTACATCTTCACGTCTTAACTGCTCAATTGATTAACATGAAATTTTGCATACACGTTATCATCCATGTATGTCCATGTAATGTGAAATGTACTGTTTCCCAGCCATATATGAGATCTACTTTAACGCGAGCGAGTCCGCAAGCGAAAGCTAGTGTATCATATAACTTTCGGATTTTATCTTAAAAATTGTTCATATCACTACCAAAAGTATACTTATTGAGTTTCATTGTTCAAGATCTTATCTTAATAATAATGTCTATAGATCCTTCATGATCCTTTAAGAATGTACCAGTAGCATAATATTTAAAGAGCAAATATTAATCACTCCATTAGCATTGCTCATAAAGTAAGCCACATTTCTGAAATAAGGTAACCGCCCTTTCAATGACTCAGACTGTAAACCATCAAAAAGCTGTAAACTAATTGACGTGAGCATAGAGCGCATTAAGCTTAGGTAAACAGCGCACGCACGATTTGCGCGTTGTGGCGCCGGCGCGCACGCATTCAGTGCGCTCGGGACGACCTATTTCTAAGTGCATTGCGCGGGCGACGCGACGCCCCGGCGTCGTGCACCATACTGCATTATTGATTCTTAAGCTTTATCAAACCGTGTAAGATTTACTGCATTTTAAGTGATCGCTTTATCGTTATGCTCTCCTCTTCGTCTTGTTAAAATTAAATTATGTTTCATCTTCTATACATACATTAAGAATGTAAATTTAACCTGCTTTTTCGATTTTTGTGAAAAAAATTGTTACAGGTGGCTATGATTAAGTAATAAAATACATTTCAATCATTTTTATAAATGTCTGTCTGCTTGTCTATTTGTTTGTTTGAACACGCGTCACTGCTAAAGTACTGCGGTAAAGTACATGATAAAATCTCATCGTAAAACATATCCTAGAGTAATAAAATCTCATCGTAAAACATATCCTAGAGTAACATTTAGTCTTGGTTTCATTAAAATCGGTTCACTCTATCAAAGGTTATTGTAATTTTAATGATGATGCGACTTAAGTACGAGGGAAAGTAGTCTTAACACTAGTAAATAGACTTAACATATTCAGATGACTTTATTAGTCATTGTTTTGTACAAACGATTCCACGCGAACGAAGTCGCGGGCACAGCTATTCAAACTATAAAATCGGTTAGGTTTTCATAGCTATTACATAAATTCTAAATTACTTCGAATTCGTTACAAAATCAGTTACTTCACTTCAATTGTCGTCTGTCAATACAACAAGACTGATGCTATTTGCACGATACCACTTAGCTCGTAAATAGAAACGTCAGTCAGAAATGGAGCTTTGATTTCTTGTGAATAGAATTAGTTGGGTGCAAGGACGATATTGTCACGGTAACGTATGACACGTGGATCACGCTCGGCGTTCGACTCCTGCGCACGACTATACCATGTCTATTGAGCAATTACTGCTAAATAATTGCATAGAAAGCTTCAAGGCTTAGATTGTTCTATTGATTTGACGCCTTCGCTATTAGTCTTACCCTTAGAATATAATTAAAGTCCGTGTCCCAATTAATTCGACACGTTTTACAGCGTTAAAGCTATGAGAGTTCATTCGATAACTTGTACGATTAAATAGTTATTAATAACGTGATTGTAATATTATTTTGCAATATTGCCCTTGCAACAGATATACATTTATAGTTTCCGAACAATCGATTATTATTATAGAATGGAATGATAAATATAGTGCATTTGATGTTAAATGTCGGTAAGAAGTTTCTAATCAGTTAAATATTTCAAAGAATTATAAAGAATCATGTTTAATTAATGTGTTATTTATTGTAAACTTGTTCGAAGCGTTACAAATTCTAAAGGCGTGCGAATTCGACCTTGCTTTTTAAGAAATAAAACTGCATGCCGCAATACACGGTCTGTTTTCTTCGGCGTGTCCAATCAATCATTCGCACTGGAAACGAACGAACGCAACGGCTGTCAACTATTATGATGAATATTCCTGCACACGATCGAATTCAATCGAATTGTAATCGTTACGAAATCTAGCGTATCGGTTCGATTCGATGCAACCGTGAACTTAAATGTAGGGAATCTGTGGTATAAAATCGATTTTTATTAATCTAGTCAAGTTATCAAATTCTGAGCTTTCGAGTAAAGTAATTGTACTGAGAATTACAAATCTTCACAGTTATTCTGTACAAGCTTTTGCTACAGATAGTAAAAATATTCAGTAATGTGTCACGAAATAACTTTTGGCATTCGAATAGAAAGAAGGGAAAGAAATACTTTATTGTTGGAACAACCATACAATTAAATTAAATTACACAAACTAATTAGACAGAAAAAAAATACATTTAAAAAATTCAAAATAGATTTCCAACAATTGGTGAACCCATTCTACAAAAATCTGCAATACAATAAGTAGTACTGCAGCGCTGATTTTCGATGGGAGCCTAATATGAACGATAAACGGACGGACGGAAATAATGGTAATGGAGTAGATTTACAACTTAGTTTTAATTACATCGACCTAGCCTTTAGTCCGTTAAATCCTCAATCTGAAACCGTTGTCACCTTTACCTCAATTAAATTAACATCCATAGAAATTTATTACTTTTGCTCGCGTCACAATCAATCGATATTCCTGCGATTCGTAACGTAATATCTATAACCCTTGAACAGAATTAACGCTAATTGTGAAAGATCGATATCGATTAATATTGCATCGGAATCGATTCGGCCCACTTGCCTCTGTATCTGTTACATAACATGGGCCCGCGTTGACGATGATGGATTGTAACGTTTAGTTCTATTGTGAACAATCGACAATGGCAATTAAATTGATTCTGATGATGCGAATCGATCCTGAACTCCAGCGATTAATTTGATCTTTGATGTTACGGACGACACAGGAAATTACGTACTTATAAATATTATAGTTTTGAATTTTTATGTATGATTTATTATAGAACTGTCAATTGTTTTAATTCAATTGTGCGTTTTATTCTTTTAATTTGTCGAAACTATAAATGTTACTGTTAAAGTATATAAATGTGATTTAGTAATTTTTTATCTAGTTGATTGCAATTCCAAAAAATCTGTGGCAGTTGTAATCAAACCTCATCAAACAAGTTTTTAATTGGTACCCGTTGTGTAAAATAACTGTACATATGCTTATTAATATTGAGCTAAAAATTTCGGTGAAGGAAACAAACCGTCGTGATGTTAAATTAACTTATTATTAGACCATTTTATGGACCTTGCCATTACTTTAGATTAAAAGTAAGTCACCAAGCACTTATCGTTGTTATAAACAAACTCTACTTGAAGGGACTTTCTTAATTTACAGCTTTTGTATTAGATTTAACGTATATTGAAATTTTAATCACAATATTCACATGCACATTTCAACATCTATATTAATAAAGCTGAAGAGTTTATTTCCTTGAACGTGCTAATCTCAGGAATTACTGATTCGATTTGAAAAAATCTTTCAGTGTTGACTGCTTATGGTATTTTAGGTTTTTTTTTTTTTTTATGTCATAGGTGGCAAACGAATAGGTGGGTCACCTGCTGTTAAGTGATCACCACCATCCATGGACACTAACAACCCCAGAGGAGTCGCAAGTGCGTTGCCATCTTTCGGAGGGAAGGGTTAGGGGAGGGAAAGGGAGAGGAGAGGAGAGGGGACGGGAGATGGGTCTCCGGCGCTCTCACTGACCGAACGAAACGCAACAATGCAAGCACTGTTACTTCACGTCGGTTTTCTATGAGAGGGTGGTACTACCCCGGGCGAGCCGACCCATTCATACTGAAACCAATAATAGTTTTTCAGCGTGGCTCTACCACCATTAAAATATATCATCTTATATATCATATCTTAATATAATAATATATCATCACGCTAAGACCAAAATAGTTTTTTTACTTTGTAGAGCTCTTCCTGCGTGTTAGCGTTAGCCCAAAGTTACTATTCCATACGGGCGAAGTCGCGGGCAGAGGCTAGTTGTTTAATAGTTTAGTTTAGTTTCAAATAGCCACAATTTCTGAACTGAAAAATAATCCGTCTCCCAAAACGGAATGGAGGGTGTAAAGTGATCTGCGTGCTAAAATGAAGCTCGCTAAATAAATTATTATTCCATGTCCTCAATTTCTGTCTAGACTGGACGCGTGAATTACAAACGCAAACATCAAAAAGTTCTCAGTTGTTCTTTTAGAAAGTTGATGAATTATTTGATGTCTTACCTTAAATATTAGGATTTCTTCACTCGTTAGGAAATTTGAAAGTGTTGCCATAATAGAATATATGCATAATGCAATTTTTTGTGTACGTTTTATTTAACAGTCACTAGTTAGGGTCATTGATTACTTCATGATTAAGGGAATCTAGGTAAAATACATTTTGTAAAGGAACGTCGATATTTAATCGGAATTAAAACATTGATATATAAAAGCCCAAGACCACACATAACGTCTCATAACGGTCCGCATAAAATGAGCGCATAATTCAAAACTGTGCGCTCATTTCAAATAGTCTCTCGTTGCTCGTGTCCTTGCACGATCGTTTTTTTAGAATAAATATAGAATTGGACCATATTACATTACAAACCAAATATTAATTTGTCATGTATGGAATGAATAGCTTATTTATTAATAGTATACGAATAAAACTGGAAACAAATTGATGTAGCTTCAGGTTGAAAAAAAAATAGCATGATTTTTTTTAAAAATTAAACACTGGATAAACATCTTATCGGGATGAGTGTTGAAAACCCCGATTCTCGTCCAATCACCGAAGTTAAGCAGAGTCGGGCGCGGTCTGTACTTAGATGGGTACCGTCTGAGAACATTGCGTGACGTTGGCTTTTTATTGTACATTCTAAATTAAAAGGTTTCCCCTTTAATATAAAACTGTCACTTCTTATACGTTCCTTTACAAAGTGTTATGTTGTCTTTAAAATCTGTTCTATTTATTGCACTCTGGTGAACGGAAAACCTATTGTTCGTATGATGACAACCTACGCAATAACTAATGCTTATCTATTGTGGTTAAAGGCATAGATTCATACGCTACTCTGACACTAGTAGTAGTCCTTTATCGAAGATAATTGTCCCACTTAGCAAGAAGTGGCACGCCGTTTGATCGTTGTGTAATTTGTGTTTATTAACCGTGATTACTCTCCGGGTCGACAATTGTTCCGATGCAATTGGTATTGAGCTCTGTGTTCTCTTGTACCCTCTACATACGTTTGTATTGTTTGTGCGATTACAAAACTTGACAGTTTATTTGGTTGTTTAACCTCATTTTATTAAGCTCTTGTGTCAATAACTCACGCAAGATGAAGGGTTATACATTTTAGGCTTATTTTCCTTTTTTTTTAATCTTTATTTCATTTAGAGACTTCTTGTTGTTTATTGACAATTTACTTTAAATACATATAGAGATATTATTGATGTCAATAATCTCAGTTTTTGTTATTGTAGTTTCATATTGGTATGAATATGTAGAATACAAAAGTAGTTCGAAAAAATCGTTCTTAGACTGTTTTAATTTATTTTTTTACAACCAATGTTCTAGTAGATTATTACTGTCATTATCGAGTAGGTAATTATATTAAAAGTTGCTTACGATCATTTCAATAAACAAACAAGGTTGGTGGCCGTCTTGCTACACCTTTCTAGGGGGTTTTTGTGGCAAGTCAGAATCCATGCTCTATGGTATTGTTTCCTATCCACTTCATTTGAGCACAATAACCAAACTATAATACGTAGAACACCACCAATATTATAAAATATAGAGGCAAAGATTATGAATAAAATATAAAAACCGCAACATCACATTCCAAGATCCCGCCAAAAACTCTTCTGGACGTTATTGTATGTTAGCGGAATCGATAATATTAACCGATTATTCGAATGCATCAAGTAAACACTAGCAACTTTAACTGAAACGTGACGATCACATAGTCATCTGGCATTCGATCGGCAGCGATTAAATTGATTAGTTATGCGACCCACGTCTCGACATTGTATCGATTTATCGCGCTGACAACAGCCGTTGGAGCCCACTTGTGTTTAAAAAAAAAATCAAATAACCGATTTTGTCAGTGAAATATTAGTTATTAGTCTTAAATACATAATTACTAATTTTTTATTACCCACTTTAGACATCTTGTCGTATAAGTCATTCATAATACGTCAAAAGGGAGTATTTAGCGGCCAGTTAGTCTGTCATGTAAGGGATTTTATATTTTATTCATAATCTTGTGTTATTTGACGCTGAGTTTTGTAACGTTGGTTGTGTTTTACGTAATATAGTTCTGTTATTGTGCGTAAGTGAAGTAGATGTGAAATAATATCACGGAGCGTAAATGTCACAAAAACTCCTTGGAAAGTTCTAATAAGGGAGCCACCATCTTGTTAAAACATTAAAAAGGTCCCAAGATTTTTTTAAATTATCTATTCGACAATAACAGTTATAATCTAGAAGATTGGTTGCCATACCATATATGTCAAAAATCTTATTAAATAAGATAAAATCGGTGGTTCCCTCAAAAAAATAAACTGAACAGACTAAAAACATTACAATACGAATGCCTTTATTTAATAAGATTTTTGACATATATGGTATGGCAACCAATCTTCTAGATTATAACTGTTATTGTCGAATAGATAATTTAAAAAAATCTTGGGACCTTTTTAATGTTTTAACAAGATGGTGGCTCCCTTATTAGAACTTTCAATGCTGGATATGCACAGGCTGATCCCGAAACGCGACCCGCAGAAGTGAATCACTATGACGGGCTTTTTCGCCATATACATGGTGGTTGCGACCCAGTCGGGCTGTAAAACCCTACCACCCCGCTTTCGCCATTGCCTCGTTCGTTATTCAGCAGGGTGCACCACGTGCAGGTGAGGTTGGCTTGAGTGTCTCAAGTGTTAGATGTTATTCGACACCCCATACACACCTGTTATTCGACACCCCATACGTACTATATATTAATAGCATGGATGTGAAAGAACTTTTGTCTGTCTGTATGTTTGTTCACTTTTATACAACTAAACTTCTGAACCAACCGCCATGGAATCATGTATAGAGATAGCCCAAGACCTGAAGAAGGTCATAGGATTATAATGTTACAGAAAAAAAATGTCACTCGCCAAAGTGAACGGACACCAATTACGTAGTTTTGTAATATGTATATTGAAATTGTTTTGCTATCGCTACACTAGTTAATTGTGTATACAAATTAATTTTATATTCTCGTGTTCTGTTTCAGGTAAAACGTGATTCATATATCTGGAGCTACATTTCTTCATTTTTATGTGTAAGTGTTGCATTAATGTGTATTGAGAAACGATTTAAATTTTACCTATGTCTTTTATTGTCGCATTTTTTATCTCTCGAGGAATGAAAAAAAAAACATACAAAAATACCAAATATTTGTATATTTAAAGTTTGTTAGCGTCTTTGCAATTATTTTACTCGTCCAGGACGTTATCATAATGTAAATTTACTCTTTTCACTTGCGAAATATAAATACCGGAAGACGAACCTTGAGTCTGAGACCTTCAATACCTTTTAGATAATTAATAAAACATTGGGAGTGTTAATTTACTATCACAGGTGTAATATTATCATATTTTGTCACATTACGTCACCGATGCCCGGTTTCTTAGAAACTCGGTTAAACTACAAATAGTTATTGACTCAACAAAGTTATCCATAAGATGAAATGTCAATAGTTTTACTGACATGTATCGTATGATTGTGTGTTCAGAAACGCAATTTGGCAAGTTATCGAACCGATAACGCTATTGAACAGATAAACTACAATTACAGTACCTCAGAAACTGGGCGGCATAAGAGAGTATGTAGAGATTTATTAATTTACTAACCTTTGCTCACGGCTTTACTCGCTTTAATATAGGTGTGGCTTAACCCTCTGCAACAGTACATTTTTCTGGAAAAATAGTCTCTAGTACAAAAATAAAAACACAAAAATGTTTGATTACCATTTTATACATTTTGCACCTTCTGATTGAGTTAACCAAATACCAGTATTTGTACGACTATAAATAATAATACATAGTAAATGGGGTTACATTATTAGGTTAAGTACACGTGTACTTAATAAGGTGTTTGTTTATACTGCTAATCATTTTACACAGTGTGATACGAATATATTTGTTATTGTTATGAAAAAACTTGAATATTTAGGTTAATGTGTTTTATGGTATGAATTAGTAAACAGACGTGTAGTTTTTGGTGTTAGCTAAGCTAAAATGACCCCACTAAGACATACATTTATATGTATACTAGCTGATTGCCGCGACTTCGTCTGCGACGTTAATTGTCTTAAGCGCAATACGGTCTTCCAGGCTTACTACTTAATAAAAGTGTATCTCCTGCCAAGAAAATATACCGCTACCAATGTGCCCAAAGAAGTTTTCACTTTAATAATGAATAAGATATGAAAATGGGATAGTTTACACGTGTTGCGTATAGCATGTGATCCAATTTACTCATACAAACAATGAGTCATCTGTGTTTACGCGTAAGATGTGCGGTATGATGTAAACATATGCCGTTAGGTCGATTTCATGGGATTCTTTTGCAAACATAAATTGTGATAGCAGTTAGCAGATGTTGTCCTGGTAACCTACAAATGTTTTATATATTTAACATAAATTCCACTCTGGGAGAGATACGTAAAAGCTTTAATAATACCTCATGTTAATAGTTGATTTATTTTATAAGAGCGAAAAATAGTGCTGCCTTGTTATGTAGGCTCGTGTATGTTCAATCCTCGCCAAACTTTTTGACCGCTCTGTACATGGGTGCGAGGACCAACTCAAGGAGAAATAAATACCATTTTTAGATTCCCATAATATTATTTTTACTTTGTTTACGCGAAAGCCAGAACTCACGACTATATTCATGAAAGCCAGAACTCACGGCTGTATTCAGAGAGGCCAAAAAGATTGGCGAGAACGATATGTAATGAAGAAAAAAAAAATCCTTTATTCATAATGTATTATGAGATACAAAGTATACAAAAGTGCATAAAAATCGGCACATCGCAGCATTATGAATAGGTGTGTCGAGCTCAGCGTATGCTAAAGTTTCATAAGAAACACTCACCGCTAATTTCCGACTGAAACCCAATGCAAGTCACGGCACGTAATAAATAAAATATCAATAAAAACTGTTAAATATCTATACTAATATTACAAAACTAGAGTTTAGTTGAACGCGCTAATCTCCGGAATTACTGGTCCAATTTGAAAAATTCTTTTAGTGTTGGATAGCTCATTACTCGAGGAATATATAGGCCATATAATCATGCTAAGACCAACAGGAGCGGAGCACCAATGAAGAGTGTTTGAAAATTGGGTTTTTTTACCTTTTGAGAGTTTTCGCTGTGTGTTAACGTTAGCCCAAAAGTAACTATTCTACGCGGACGAAGTCACAGGAATAACTAGTAATATGTATATATAAGGAAAATAGGTAATATAAAAATAGTAGAATACATAAAGTACCGTTTTAACATGTAGAAATATGTCCTCTTTCAATAGCTAAACTTTTTATTGATAACAGAAAAGCTCGTCAATAGCCACTCCATAAAAAAAAATTAATAAATCAGATGACAAACAACTGTACCGAACCGATTTATCTTTGTCCATTTATGTATACGTATAACTGTATTACATAGATAAAATATTCAATTTCGCAATCAGAAATCTTCAGAGCATAGAATCGATGTATAAAACAAAACGTTACTTAGCACTCATAAAAGATTCAGTAGTCAGAAGTGGGTGTGCGTTGGCATGCGTGCGCCGGCGCCGACCCACCTGCCTACTTGCCATCAGATTTATTGGATCGGGAGATGTACTTATGAAGTATATATAATTGAAAGTTACATTTACACGTGTTGTACGTCTTAAATATAAATTTCTCTTTACAATTGTTTGAATTTTAGATGCGAAAACGTTTGATTAATTTTCAGCATCTTGTCTTTAAATGGAGTTTCGGAGTTCTTTTCAATCTTCTGTCTTTCTTCTATACGTGTCGCTTGCCTGTGTCTTTTATATTGTATAGTTGAATGTTGAGTAAGTGTTTAAAGTGAGACTTCGTATGGATGATCTTTAAATTTTGATCGATTTTAAATCAAATTGTTGTGTGAGGAAAAATGGTGGGTGTAAACATTGTGTCGGGTAGAGTATTGAAAACACAGTATCTCGTCCGATCACTGAAGTTAATCAACGCATATTTATATTTTATCATTTAAGCTTTAATTAACCATACAAGTGCTTCTTATTTTCTAAATTTTTTGAGTTAATAAGTTAGTTAGTCCTTTATTATAATGTTAGTTATATTAGTGTTTTATTATATCTTTTTCCATTTTATTTTTCCCTGGCAATATTAATCCAGTTTTTGCCAGCTGTTTGAACAATATCATCCATTACATTTATATACAGTTTATTAATTAATCAATAATATGTTCAATAAAAAATATCAGTAATACATGTACACAGGCCGCTATACTATGCGTCGCGAATCTAACGCAAGTATAATACGCCACAAGTATGTCGAGGTCATCGGTGACCAATACCAATTTTTTTCTTTATCAATTCTTTGAAACCGATAAACGCAGCTAGAGAAGTTTTCTCTTTAAATATAATTATTTTTTTAAACTTGTGCCCGCGACTTCCTTCGGGTGAAATAGTTACTATAGGTTAACGCTAACACGTAGCGGAAGCTCTCAAGAGGAAAAAATACCCTGAAATATTCTTCATTGGTGCTCCGCACATATACGTCTTAGTCTATTTATTTTATATAAAATGCATTAGAAGTACATTAAATTAATTAAAATATGCATTACTCACACTACTGCTTCAATTTTACACAACATATACACACATGTAAATAAAGAAGACATTTTGACATCTGTCAATAAAGGACTTCAAAAAAGGATGTGAAGGAGGTTGCTATGCTCGACTGTATGTATTATTTTACTCTTACGTTCCAATTCCCCTTTTTCATTCTACATTCAACTTTAAAACATCAATGAACTATGGTCGAATGTCGACCACTGAGCGCCCACTAGTATAATTAATTTTTTAAACTTGTAAAAAATAATTCTCCAGTATTCTCAACCTTTATATATATCGAGTTTAGTCGAGTCGAATGTCGAGTTGTGTTTTGTAATATTACTAAAAATTCTGAAACATTTTAATATGAAATTAATAACTGGTTATTATAATCGTGTTTAGACCCAACTTTCCATATGTTTACGTTACGTTGTTCTTTTATAATGATGCAGGTCATCATGTCAGAGCTTACGAAAGAGCTATCGTCGATTTCTATATTTAATGTGATGATCTTGAACCTGTTGGCAACGTCATAGAAAATATCACCTCTGTATCGTTCGCGCTGGTTTATAACCGGATATTTGTAGTAAAAGGTAGTCGAAGAAAGGTGAATGTCAAGTCTATTGATAATATATAGCTAGTATATAGCAATAAATAGTATGATGACAGTCTAGTTTTTAGTTTATGTCTGTATATTCCCTTAGTTTGTCTAAATTACGCAGTGGAAATTAGGTATGATTTTTACTACCATTTGAAATATTTCTTATGGAAGGCTTATTACTTTTTTTTTTATTGTAGCTCGGCAAAATGACTATACTGTACCTGATGGTAAGCACAGAACAATCCAAAAACAATGGCGACCACCGAGAGACATACTATCCATCGCCGTTCGCCGTTGTCATGCCGACCTGCGTAAGTATCTCTTCACGTTGCGCTTGAAGGACCCCATGTCATAGGAAAATTACTACATACTATTACATATTAAAAACAAAGTTCTCCGCCGCATCTGTCGGTTCGCGATAAACTCAAAAACTACTGAATGGTTTTTCCTGTGTTATTCATCAATAGATAGAGTGATTCACGAGGTTTAGATACACAATGTGTTAAGACGTTGTGTAAATTGGTTGATATATAACGATTATTGTTGGAAGTGTCGGAAAAACTCAAGCCGCCTGGGAGTTTTCGTCCGAAACGCTGCATAAATCCTTTTGAAATATAACAAAACAAATAAGATAATAAACGATACAGACGGAGTCGCGGGTATCAGCTAGTAGTAAATATATAAAGTTTATATAGAGAAAATGCAATGTATTTTATATGATAAATTGATACAAGATAATTTTTTCAAGCGCTTTTATATAGCTGAAAATAATGTACTAAAAAATGTATATCTATTGCAGGGTGGTTTTTTATATCCTTATGATAGCTTACAGTAAAGTTTTTTTTATATCATGGGAGGCAAACGTACAGGCGGGTCACCTGATTTTAAGTGATCACCGCCGTACATAGACACTAACAACACCAGAGGAGTCGTTAATGCGTTGCCAGCCTGTGTTTGGGGGAGAGGATGAGGAAAGGGGCTTGGGAGGGGGAGGGAAGGTGGGCCTCCGGCGCTCTCACTGACCGAACGAAACGCAACAATGCAAGCACTGTTACTTCACGTCGGTGTTTCTGTGAGAGAGTGGTACTACCCCGGGCGAGCCGACCCATTCATGCTGAAACCAGTAATAGCTTCAGCGCGGCTCTACCACCTCTAGTGTTTTATATTTTATAAATTCTAATAATATAACGGATTATTTAAGAAGCTTTTTGGGCAATATAATATATAGTCATTGAATTAAACGACAATATATTATTTCTCTGAATATCTCATATGTTTTGGAAGAGACAGTACTGGTTTTATCATTTTCAAATGTAATTATGAACGCTTTATGATTGAAGATTGATAACTCACATTATAATTGAAAAACAAACACGATATAGACGTATCATTATGGAATGTCAATTAACTAAATTGCCCATCAATTCACTACGTACGCTAATGAATAGTTTTTTACTATTATGTTATACTACTTATAATTAGCAGATGTTATGGACGTTGTAGCTGGTAAAAAAACCCATTGCATAAAGTAGTAGATTACGCAATTGTAATAACCTGTATCGGCACGATACATGCATGCAACACACTCCCACACGTATTGCAGTTCATTCCGCGCAATGGTAAAAGTAAATAAAGATGTAAAAGGAATCCTTTGTAAATTGAGATGTGTATACACGTCTTGTGTCGTGTTTCACAGTTATAGATTATTGTGTAATTTCCAATAAGCGAACGTTGTATTCTTTTTTTAGTGAAGAATGAGATTGGTGTTTTTACTTGCTCTTCTATGTATCCGTTAGAGAATTTATTATTAGGTCGTTCTTTAATCGTCGTATCTATACTTATAAAGCTGGAAAGTTTGTTTGATTGAACGCGCTAATCTCATGAACTACTTTTCCGATTTGGAAAAAATCTTTAAGTGTTAGATAGCTCATTTATCGAGGAAGGCTATAAATATCATCACGCTAAGACCAATAGGCGCGGAGCACTAATGAAGAATGTTTCAAAATCGGGGATTTTTCCGTTTAAGAGCTTCCACTGCCTGTTAGCGTTAGCCCAAAGTAACTACTCCACGCTGAGGAAGCCTACCATATACTCACAAGAAGATTATTTAACACTTCAGTAGTCATTTTCTGAGCTTTTTGACTTACCATGTTGATGTTGCTAGTTGTAACGTAGTTTAAGATAAATCTGCTGTTACTGTAGTTTGTAATTCAACTTTATATATGTTCGGCGCCGGTCGGTCACGAAAACTTATTGATGAGATCAAATTTTCCAGAATAGAAGCGATTAAAACGAAATCGCACAGTGTGTTGTTCACTTTGGATACCTGGTCTAAGGACGTCGTCGTTATTTGGTGATCTGCGCGCAGCTTTGGTGCTACAATGTGATACTCATGCCAAAAAAAGGAGATAATGAACAACAAACAATTAAAAAAAAGTACGTGCGTACAAAGTACACATTTCAAAAGTGAAACTTCTTTGGCGAACTAATATATAAGAAAAAAAAATTAATTTAGCTAATTATTTTTTTTAAAATTAAATGGATAATTATAGATTAAATATAATTATAACATGATTATTTCAGAAGACTTATAAATTAATTCTTTTATTTCTTATTTATTATTTTTATTTTATTCTAAAACTTTAGATTTCCGAGACTTGAAAAATAGATGAAAAATCTGCGTTTACTGCAAATGACGTCACTTCCGTTGCATACCTGCGTGACGTTACATCTGTAAAAATTTTACCCTCATGCGCCTAAAGAAGTTTCACTTCAAAAATCTGCGTTTACTGCAAATGACGTCACTTCCGTTGCATACCTGCGTGACGTTACATCTGTAAAAATTTTACCCTCATGCGCCTAAAGAAGTTTCACTTCAAAAGCTAATTTTAGAAAAGTGGGTCACTTGTATAATACTATAAAATTAACTCCAGAATTCTAAGTATGTCTGATATAATTTAAAGAGAAGTATTTTGGATTTAAAAAAATTGGTGACCATGTAATAAATAGGTAATTTCCTTAATGGTCCTGCTAAAGTGAATTAATAGAAGAATAACTATTGGATATAAAAATAATTAATAAATTTATTTGAGCATGTTAATGATCTTTAAATTTTTTACGAATTGCATTTACACTGTACGTATGTTAATTAATACACAGTTGAAACGAATTAATCTGTTAAATGGAGTGAGATTTGACGTTTGCGTCGGAAATGTGGATTAGAAAATAGCACTTGTCCGCCTCATAACTGTTCACTTTCACTGATTTTATAAACAGTAGCTATTTGTATTACTTTTTAAACATTCTTATGATCCAATGTATAGTAATGTATTTGAAGCGCAAACTTCTTCTTAAACAGTGAAGAAACGTGAGTCGTCACGCTCGGATTGGTGACGCTGAATCGGGTTTACTCGTCTTTAATCGTCATCAAGCACGTTGACATAGAATGCGTTGTTCCAATAGTTATGTTATTATTGTTACATATTATAATCAAAAAAAAAATTAAGCCGTCACGGGACGCCTGGCAGATGTGAAGCGCACGTGTAACGTAGTAAACCACAAGAGAGATTGCGCACAGTCGCTTACGCATGGCATCGCGACACCACGTCTCGCCACGCCAACAATCAGGTTTACCCTCACGTATAGATGTTTCACATCAATAATCTTACGTTAGTTATTTTATTGATTTTTCATAAGTTTTCACTACCCTGTGGTTACAAGCACACACCCACTTTTCATTGTAATTATGGGTATATATAGTTTTAATGTTTTAGTCAAGTAAGCAAGTAGTATCGCCTTTTTTTGTAGTTAAACCCTAATTAATATTGAACAAAAGTCCATACTTCTTATTATGTTCTTAACAGTAGGAATAGTTCTCTGATTACACATCGCTACCTAGTATTATATGTATGTATATGTATTTACTATGTTAGCATTCCGCGTTCCGTCGTTCTGCATTGTTTCAAATAACGCCTTAATATGCAATTGTTGGAACTTGTTACTACTGGAAGCTGGACGTATTTAACATGTTCTTATAAATATTGCTTAGAAAATTACTATGTTCGGACCTTCTATTCTACTGAGAGAAATTTATTAAATAGTTTTGCTCGCCAACTAAGCGACAGTGTAAATAAACCAATTTCAAAATATACTTTGCCCTTGCAGCAATCGTTTTATTTCTCTACTTTCGCCCACAAAACACTTAAACTTAAGCGAATATAACATTATAATGTAATTTCGAAAAATTACGAAAATGTTGGTATCGAATTTGAAATAAAAACGCATTGTGATTGGTTCCTTCGAAATGAAGAAATTCGACAGCTAGCGAAGGTGTTATCGCTTATATTCCACATTATGCATGTTTAACTTAATCTTGTTTCATTTTAGTATATTATTCTGTATTCTCTTTGTTAGTAACAAGTGGTTTCCAGTCTCCCGCCCGTTCCTTCAACGCTGGACCTTAGGGAAACTCCAAGTATCAATAGACCAGCCTCATAATCATCACCATCACCATCATCAGGCTATTAGAGACCCTCTGCAGGACTATAGGCTTCTTCTCGAAGGAATTGTATTGGCGATTTCGACTCCATGAAATCTAGTTGTATATTTTCTCACATCCGGTGCTACTACAAGAACATTCCCCAGGTTTAGGTTTCCTCACGATGTTTTCCTTCACCATTTTAAATTGTAAATATACGCTAATTCGGATTGATATTACACCGGCCAAGTTACTCAACTACCGCGTCTTTTTTTACTTTTTTTTAAATAATTTGACATCGTAACGCAAAAGTAGTAATTCACCGGAAAAACTGTGACAACGTTTAAATTAAGTTGTACAAGCAACTTCATGAATTATTATACAAATGCACTTGTGCAATTGCGTTGCAGGTTTTCAGTATATTATCATATCAATAAGATCTTGTCTATGCTAAAGGCGGTTGGTTGCATTACAGTTGTTGCATAATGTCCACCCGCGTCTAGATTCTGTGAGATGATGCCGATGTCTAGATGCCGCTGTATTTGTATGCTCTATTACTGAGAAAAAGTGTAACTAATCCGCCTTCAATCGTTCGCGGAAATCCGTCGCGTACCTTTGTACCCAGTGTTATAGTTCAGCGAGCGTCTTGCTGATTTGGCAATAGATTGTAATGCGGTTTATAAATATAATTTATTTACTTTTGGAATTAAACTACCGTACTGTAGCAAATTCTGACATCTCTTAGGTAGAGAGTCGTTTAAGGACCCTTCAATTTAGAAGTATATGTATTGTTTTAGAGTTTAGCGAGTATTTCTCTATAGTGTTTAAGTAAATTTGCGCGATTGGATGGTAATTATTATTACAATTACTCTAATTTACACGTCAAAAACCTAGCAAATACTAGTAGACCATATTTTATTAACGTTATTTTATAATTCTTTGGTGCCATCTTCAGTTACTGACCCATTTCTCACACATTGCGGACACGTAATGCCCATATGACTCCACTTCAAGCTATTAACGGTTTTTTTTTATTAGACCGTTGCCGTTTCGTGAAATAACCACTTACTATATTTTATCAAAACTGTATCTACTTCATGTGCACATACGAAACTTAGTTCAAATTTTAATTTTAATGTGGCAATCAGCACATTTTAATAGAAGTATTTTTATGCTATTCGTTTTTATATAATTTACAATTAAGCACTCAGGTAGTGCAATATTATTGTATCGTAATATATTTTAAAAAAATTCATACCTAAACTTAAAATAAACTTTCTTACATCAGCCTAACGAATCATCTGTAACATTTGCCATCTCACTCACTCCTATGCCTTCTACTCAAAAAACGCAACATCCGTTCTTATATTCGTCCGTGTGTAAAACCTGATGTATAACAGTGACTAATAAAGTCATCTGAATGTATTAAGTCTAATAGCTATCTACTTTTCTCTCGTACTTAAGTCGCGTCGTCATAAAAAATACAATAACTTTTGATAGACCGAACCGATTTCAATGAAACAAATATTAAATGTTACTCGAAGATATACTTTGTGCTTAAAGGTTTTATCATGTACGCAGTACTTTAGCAGTGTTGCGTATTCATACAAATAGACAAACAGCAGACAGACATTTAAAAAAATGATTGAAATGTATTTTATTACTTAGAATGAGACCTGCAACATTTTTTTGCCAAACTCAAAAAAGTCCAGAAATGTTTGATTTACATTGTTATTATATATATAGATATTATATGTTGATTATTGCCATCAATACCAGGAGTCAATATTTGTTAGGACAGATCGTTGTAATTTATAACTCTTGTGGTATCCGGAATATTTACAAACGCTAGTGAATTCTCAGTAGAAACGAGAAGGAATAAATTATTTGTTATTGTCAAATCGTAGATTATGCAACGTGGAAAGTATACTAGAACGTTCCATAATGTGCCATCGTTATAGTGTTGCGTCACCATAATTACACCTCGTTGCTGTCGTAAACATTGTAATTAGGTACAATCGACACTCCACCGCTCTCAGTACCGTTTGTCCGTAAACATGGCTAAACGAGCTCATGGGAAATGGCCGATCTTTCTTACTGAATTCGTAGACATTTTCCTTCAAAATTATGATTTGAATAATTCACACGCATTTTTATATTTTTGTTTTTTTTTTTTAATGTTACATAGATATACAGGTTTAATAAAGAACATATATTCGATGTTTTTATAAACTTTTTCTTTACATTTAATTCTTTTGATTCTTATTGATAACTAGCTGTACCCGCGACTCCGTCCGTGCGGAATCTAATGTAAAAAAAAACTATCAGACATGTAGAATCATCTGAATGTATTAAGTACATTTACTTGTCTACTTTTTTCTCCTACTTAAGCCGCGTCCACATTAAAACTACAATAATGATTGATAGAGTGAACCGATTTTAATGAAACCAAGACTAAATATTACTTGATGATATGCTTTATGGTTTCGTGAAGTGAACTTTAGCAGTAATGAAAACCAAACAAACACACAGACATTTGACATGTATATTATGACTTATTCCTAGGCACCTACATCAATTTTTTTCACAAAAATATCTAAAAAGTACAGACTGTTACAGATACATACTTATTATATGTTTAGATTCTTTAGTCATTTTTTTATTCCTATTGAGAATTACGACTGATGAACACTAAAACGTTCCTCTGTTTTTGTTAGTACAAAGTATCAGATATAGTTTCTTTTCCCGTTGGTGTTTGTGTCACTGTCAATTAATAATTCGAATAATCAGAATATTATTTGTTTGTAGCAGGATGTAGATATGTTTTCGTGCTTATTCTATTTGTACTAACAACAATCACAGTCGACTCCTTAAAGGTTAGTTACTCAGGTACCGTGTACACCCGCAGGCGACGTTGACTCTCGATGGCTTACTTCGCATCGACCAGTTTCGCCGTGACATATTTCGCGTACATTTGCATGGCGCAGGCGCGGACGCCGTTCACTCTTACATTAATTCACTGCATTATTACTATGATAAATCGATACGTTTAATTGAACCGTAAGCACAATTCGCGCATATATTTATCGAATCTTGTGAAATAACGACTTGTTTTACACGTACTAAATATAGAACGAGATTAATGTTAGGTCTTAAATTGATAGTATAACCCTTTTGTTTGACTACGAAAAAGGTAAAACTAATTAATATTAGTTATGACAAATTGGTTTTTTATAGCTGTCAATGGTCAACATTTATATTGGTAATTATTGTTGTGTTGTTTAATGAGGTTTTCCGTAACTCGTCCATTCGCATTTCACTATGTTGATGTATTTTGATTGTAGTTCTTAAATTTATTTGATTGCTGGCAGCCTCGTGCAACTTCATCTGCGTGTTTTTTTTTTTTTATGTCATAGATGGCAAACGAACAGGTGGGTCACCTGCTGTTAAGTGATCACCACCATCCATGGACACTAACAACCCCAGAGGAGTCGCAAGTGCGTTGCCATCTTTCGGAGGGAAGGGTTAGGGGAGGGAAAGGGAGAGGAGAGAGGAGAGGGGAGGGGAGATGGGTCTCCGGCGCTCTCACTGACCGAACGAAACGCAACAATGCAAACACTGTTACTTCACGTCAGTTTTCTATGAGAGGGTGGTACTACCCCGGGCGAGCCGACCCATTCATACTGAAACCAATAATAGTTTTTCAGCGTGGCTCTACCACCATTAAACCACCATCACAGCGTGTGATTACGGCATCTGTTATCTACGTATAACTGTGACTTTATGCAACGCCCAACGTGGTAAGAGTAGGTAGCAGGATTTTACAAACTTATTTAACACTTTATCACTGTATTTTAGCCAATTTAAACAACACATTTATAAATTACTAGCTGACCCGTGCAACTTCGTCTGCATCGAATCGGTTATGTAATTATTTACGACATCACATTAGAAACCTCAAAAATAACAGTATTTCTCCACTATTTAATGGATGTTATTACACATATAAACCTTCCTCTTCAATCACTCTATCTATTAAAAAAAAAACCCGCATCAAAATCCGTTGCGTACGTTTGATTTACATTGTTATTATATATATAGATATTATATGTTGATTATTGCCATCAATACCAGGAGTCAATATTTGTTAGGACAGATCGTTGTAATTTATAACTCTTGTGGTATCCGGAATATTTACAAACGCTAGTAAATTCTCAGTAGAAACGAGAAGGAATAAATTATTTGTTATTGTCAAATCGTAGATTATGCAACGTGGAAAGTATACTAGAACGTTCCATAATGTGCCATCGTTATAGTGTTGCGTCACCATAATTACACCTCGTTGCTGTCGTAAACATTGTAATTAGGTACAATCGACACTCCACCGCTCTCAGTACCGTTTGTCCGTAAACATGGCTAAACGAGCTCATGGGAAATGGCCAATCTTTCTTAGTGAATTCGTAGACATTTTCCTTCAAAATTATGATTTGAATAATTCACACGCAGTTTTATATTTTTGTTTTTTTTTTAATGTTACATGGATATACAGGTTTAATAAAGAACATATATTCGATGTTTTTATAAACTTATTCTTTAGATTGAATTCTTATTGATAACTAGCTGTACCCGCGACTCCGTCCGTGCGGAATCTAATGTAAAAAAAACAATCAGACATGTAGAATCATCTGAATGTATTAAGTACATTTACTTGTCTACATTTTTCTCGTACTTAAGCCGCGTCCACATTAAAACTACAATAATGTTTGATAGAGTGAACCGATTTTAAAGAAACCAAGACTAAATATTACTCGAGGATATACTTTATGGGTTTCTTTAGGGTTTTACCGTGAAGTGAACTTTAGCAGTAATGAAAACCAAACAAACACACAGACATTTGACATGTATATTATGACTTATTCCTAGGCACCTACAACAATTTTTTTCACAAAAATATCTAAAAAGTACAGACTGTTACAGATACATACTTATTATATGTTTAGATTCTTTAGTTATTTTTTTTATTCCTATTGAGAATTACGACCGATGAACACTAAAAAGTTCCTCTGTGTTTGTTAGTACAAAGTATCAGATATAGTTTCTTTTCCCGTTGGTGTTTGTGTCACTGTCAATTAATAATTCGAATAATCAGAATATTATTTGTTTGTAGCAGGATGTAGATATGTTTTCGTGCTTATTCTATTTGTACTAACAACAATCACAGTCGACTCCTCCAAGCCAACCTCACCTGCACGTGGTGCACCCGGCTGAATAACGAACGAGGCAATGGCGAAAGCGGTGTGGTAGGGTTTTACAGCCTGACTGGGTCGCACCCACCATGTATATGGCGAAAAAGCCCGTCATAGTGATTCGCTTCACAATGGCGAGACTAAAAACAAAAACAACTACCGAGAGATACGCTATCCCTCATCGGTCACCGCTGTCATGCCAGCCTGCATAAATGACTCTTCACATTACGCTTGAATTACCCCATATTTTGATGTATTTTGATTGTAGTTCTTAAATTTGTTTGATTGCTGGCAGCCTCTTGCAACTTCACCTGCGTGTGATGACGGCATCTGTTATCTACGTATAACTGTGACTTTATGCAACGTCCAACGAGGTAAGAGTAGGTAGCAGGATTTTACAAACTTATTTAACATTTATCACTGTATTTTAGCCAATTTAAACTACACATTTATAAATTACTAGCTGACCCGTGCAACTTCGTCTGCATCGAATCGGTTATGTAATTATTTACGACATCACATTAGAAACTTCAAAAATAACAGTATTTCTCCACTATTTAATGGCTGTTATTATACATATAAAAAAATAAAAAAACCGCATCAAAATCCGCATCAAAATCCGTTGCGTAGTTTTAAAGATTTAAGCATACATAGGGATATAGGGACAGAGAAAGCGACTTTGTTTTATACTATGTAGTGAGTCTGTGTCTGTCTGTGTTTTGAATGTACAAGCTATATTAGTGTAGGGTTCTATAAAAATACTTTCAATATTGATGTCAGGATAATTACACTAATATTGTTAGCAAGTTGCAGTATAGGTACATTGAGGAATATATTTGTACTACATTATTACTTTTATGATTATTTGAAATTATAATGCTATTGTTGTAAAGAGCATGTTTTAAACTTTACTCACTACATGCTCATATCCTCGACCTCTTTTGTTTAATGTACAGAGTAAAAAGCGATTACAAAAATGTTTAATGTAAAAATATGTTTTGCTTACAATTTTTGAAGTGAAACTTCATTAGGCGCATGGGGGTAAAATTTTTACAGATGTAACTTCACGCAGGTATGCAACGGTAGTGACGTCATTTGCAGTAAATGCAGATTTTTCATCTATTTTTCAAGTCTCGGAAATCTAAAGTTTTATATTTGTATAAATATAAACAAGACTTATAAATTAATTCGCCAAAGAAGTTTCACTTCTGACATGTGTACTTTGTTTGCACGCACTTTTTTTTGGTAAACAATTTTATTAATTTACTAGCCATCTCCTGCGCTTGCGCATCGTACCGTTTGCGGCACTTCTCTACAATAAGAAAGCACATATCGCAGAACAAGTAGTGCCTATAAAAAACATACTTTCTGAAAAGTCTATTAACTTTATATTATTATGTATGAAAATACCGTGTATAGATAAGTGGTATCAACAAGGACGAAGTGTGTAACAAGTCAAACTAAAGATATTTGATCGAAATCTATCGAGTGGTTTTACGTGATACCTCTATCAATTTGTTTGTATACATATGTTATTTTGCTGATCATCGATTGTTGTCCATCATTCATAGACCACAATCCTATTATACTAAAAATAATATAGGCACGGTACTGTCTACACGTAATGGTATAAAAATGAAAAATATTACCACATCGGTACAATAAATATCGTCCCCAAAAGATTAACCTCACGTGTGCTCGGTAACATATTTACTTTTTTTTGGAGGTATTTAGTTCACGGCATCTATGTTTATCTTCGTATTGCAGACACATAAGTCACAATAACTGCGTACGACGCGACATACGTACTCGACATTATATTAACTAGTGTTAATGTAGTGTCATCATGGTTTTAGATAATGGGCCGT
This sequence comes from Antheraea pernyi, assembly GCA_015888305.1. Lineage (NCBI taxonomy): Eukaryota > Metazoa > Arthropoda > Insecta > Lepidoptera > Saturniidae > Antheraea > Antheraea pernyi. Next base: position 38,725 of record MU159617.1, on the reverse strand, counting down.
GTCGAATTCAACGCATGACCCTAATTACACTGGTACAGATAGATACGCGTTGAATAGGTAAAGTGATCGGTCGACGAATTAACTAACAGCTTGGTCGTATAATGCCCACGAATTGACGGTAACATTTATTACAGGAACTAGCTTCTGTCCGAGATTTCGTTCGCGTGAAATAGTTACTTGGGGCTAACGCTAACATTAATTCGCGGCTTCGTTTACGTAGAAGGTGAAGATATATTTATATAATACGTACGTTAACCCCGATTATTTTTTTTAATGTCATAGGAGGCAAACGGACAGGTGGCATGTTAAATGATCGCCACCGTCCATAGACACTTGCAACACCAGGGGAGTCGCAAGTACGTTGCCAGCCTGTGTTGGAGGGGAAGGAAGGGGAAGAGAGATGGGCCTCCGGCGCTCTCACTGACCGAACGAAACGCAGCAATGCAAGCATTGTTACTTCACGTCGGTTTTCTGTCTATGGGTGGTACTACCCCGGGCGAGACGACCCATTCATCCTGAAACCAGTAATAACTTCAGGGTGGCTCTACCACCTACCGAAAAATTTCGAAGCATTCTTCATTGGTGCTCCTTCCAATTGGTCTTAGCGTGATGATATGTAGCCTATAGCCTTCTTCGATTAATGAGCTATCTAACACTGAAAGAATTTTTCAAATCGAGTTTCCTGAGATTAGCGCGTTCATGCAAACAAACTCTTCAGCTATATAATATTACTATAGATAAGTATATATATAGATAACATATGTTGGACATTCGTCTATGTGCTGCATATAATTATATGGCTTATTATGTTTATCTGATAACATTTATAAAGCTTCACGATTATTTCGTATCAGATATAGTCGGTATTCACGTTGTATTGAACTGATTACAAATAAAATGGCGGCTGTTTAAATACCAAGTTAAGTTTTATTTTCGCGAAGGATTATAATTGCGTGAAACCTTTTTTTTTCTAAAATAAAAGTAGCCTAAGTAACTCTTTATAATATCAGTTATCTACCCATGAAAGCCTCGCCAAAATCGGATCAACCGACTTCGAGTCGGATTCGACGGAACGAACAGACAGACAAAATATAATTTAGTGAAAAACTATTATTTTGGCACTACAGACACTTTAATTTGTATTCACTTTTCACTTTCACTATTCACTTGTATAGATTATGTATGACATGTGTACTGTTAAACTAGTTTTAAACCATCGTCATAGATCCACTTTTAATCACTTTTCTTGCTTAAAACAAGACAATGTCATAGACAATATTTACGTTGTATTATAATGCCGCATTTATGAAAACTATTATTCTAATATGTCCCCGTTCGCTTTCAGAATCGGTAACGACCTGCGTATTCATTCTACTTTATGTCTGTATAATGCAGCGCGCATTACGTTCCCAGCTCACGACATCATGATGCAGTTTCATTGATTTACGATACTGTTTACCGTCCGCTGCCTCTTAATTGCCTCGTCCTGCAAGAAACGCATGTTAATTACCTCAACGGTTGTTACACAACGCGTTACACCGGTAACGTGCCGGTAACAAACGGGTCGTACGAAAACTTCGCGTGTTCGGGTAATCCGCGAGACCGTTAAGATGATTTCCTACATGTGGACGAAAACCGCGCGACAAATTGCGAGTTGACGCCGTTTTGGCGACGCTCAATTGCCCCTTAACTGCCGTCGCGCAGATTTATTCGCGCGCAAAGTCGTTTATGACGTCCTATTCATGGCTCGGCGTGTCTTTAAATCAGCGAGCCGCGTTTTGATGACACCCTCGTCGACTGTTATCGTCCATTTTTGTTTTGGTTACGCAGAAATCGTTGTAATGTTTTGTAGAGTATTATTACTCTTTCATGTTGCATTACTTGTTTTATTTTTAACCCTTTAAAAAAAATAGTTTAAAAAAAGTTCGTAAAGAAGTGTGTGCGCGCGGCGGAGTTTTGGTTTGTATGTATTAAATTATATATATAATAATGCTCATAAACTATATACTATAAGTAGTCCCGTAGCATAAATACTTAACTATACAATTACTCATTTTGGTATACTACTATACCCATACCCATGCGTTCTTACACATACACACAAGTACATATCTATCTTACTTTTAACGCTTAACGCGTAATTAATTTTTTTCCTCTTCCGTGACATAAGAAGTTTCCTTCATTGCTACCATTTCAGCTTTGAAATTTACTGAAAATATGTGACCGGTTTAAAGAATAACAATTCGAACTATCGCTTCGTGGAAACTTTTTATATATTTGTACGGATTAAATAAGCTTACTGATTAAACAAGCGTTTCGCGTTCATTTCATTCCGCGTACATTGAATCGGTTCCTTTATTGCTTATGGCGTTTTATGTACGCGCAAACGACCGAGTGCGGTAATGCGATAGGTTAGGTGTGAACGTAACTTTACTAAGAATTAACTTATTATTAGTACCTGGAAGTGAGCCTTGTCTAATCCGTTGTTATTTGTAATGAATCCTTACGAGATCGTTTTGTGTAAGTGATATATGTTTAAACACTGGGGATGACTCGTTTTTAATATACCGAATATGCACACAATAACCCGTGTAATTCTATACATATTTAGAAATATTACTATAAATTCTTCTAGAGTAAATATTAAGTATTTTACTTTTAGTAAACCCAACGTTTGGTTCCATATATCGATTCAAGTCACAGTAATTTCAGAATTCGTGAGCCTATATGTATGTTAAAAATATGTTATGTTAAGAATATATATGACCTATCACCATGGAAGCTGGGTCACGTAAGCATTTTTTCATGGAAAATTATTTTATGCTATCCGTTTTTCTATGACCCGTGACTAGAGTTGCAGCGTTTCAATTTATACAAATTTAATTATTTTCACGTTTAATTGTTCTTGGGTTTGGGAACAAGTAATGAACTTTAATTTTATATAGAAGCTATTGTTTTCGTTCGGATTGAGGGTCTGCTAACGCTGGTAGGTACCAAAACAATTGGTCAGGAGTGCGGTGTGGTGCCGGCCGGGGGCGTGTGCCGAGATGCGCGCGCGCACTCCGCCGATAACGTGAGCTGCAACGTGCTCTAGTTTACAGGCTGTTTCTAGCGATTAATTGATTTATTTCTTTTGCGAAAATCTTACTACTTCCCATACAAATTACATGTTGTTAAGAAATATCTTTTGAGTATGTATTTAAATTTATGATAAACCTTAATCAATTGTTGAACCTGAAACTATCATTTAAGACAAAAGTTTCATTTGGTTAGATTTTTTTTCCCTTATAATAATTAAATTTCTAGATACAGCTCCTTTGAAATTATCGCACCCATATTTCAGTTTATTTGTTATGGTTGAGGTCTGAGAATAATAAATTAATAATCTAAATAATGGTAGTGAGATCGATTTATTTCTAATATTATATATGCGAATGTGAATTTATCTGTTCCGCTTTCACACTTTAACCACTAAACTGAAAAAGACAGGGTAACTTTCATCCACAAAAAAGTACTGTTTCCAAAGCATAGGTCCAATCTACATTTACGGAGGCACAATCGCCGGCAAAAGCTAGTATTTCATAAATGAGTATGGATAATTATAAATAAAAAAAGAATGAATCTAAACGAGAACAGCCTGTAGAGCGAGGCGAGGTCGGCTACGTGCGCCGGCGCCGACTCCTCTAATAATAGTCGCATTCCATTCCCTCGCCCTGGAAGGGCTCACCTCGCGGTGTCCGCACCTGCCGGCCGCACTTTCCTTTTTCATTTTCCGACCGCAACGCTCTTTCTATAATACAAATCATTTTTTTAAATGAAAGCACGATTATCAACTTTTCATAGCATTTCGTTGCGAGACAAAATCTATACAGGTATAAATAGTATGGGTTCTCACTTTCTAGATTTTTAGATCTCTTTGCTGTATCTTACTGAATACTATACATTAAAAAAAAAGAAAATTGTTTTTACAAAACATAATTTTCTTCACACAAATGTTAGATCTCGTGGCGTGTTGCTGTTGAGTTAATAGGCCGAGGATTTAATCTCCGCACATGAAATACTGTGTAACCTTAACCCTAGCAAGACGGCGATAACTGCAAGATTCTCTGGAACTTTTACTATGCGTATGTTGTGGAATGGGTTACCCAGCACGGCTTGCTTCTTTTTTTATACCAAAGGGCAGCACAGGCAGACGGCCTGTCTGATGTTAAATGGTAACCGTCGCACATTTATAATATTGGTAAGGATATATGTACGTCGGTATGTAGATAAGGTGTATTCGATACTATATAAGTCAAGCTTAGTTTGTAATTAAATTTCATAGTGTGAAATCTTATTCTCATATTTATTATGTTAAAAGAGGCCATTCAGGCGGGATATTTGTTATCGCGAATGGACGATAGGAATATATGAGTGATGATTCATATAAAGAGTTACAATTGTGGTCACGCATATATAGTCGAAGTAATTTTCTCACGGAGTAAAAGTGCTAGGGTCTTTGAAATATTGGTTACGCACTGATGCCGCGGTGCTCTTGCACGGTGCCTGCATTCCGTAATAGCTCTCATTCAACGCTCCCTGCCTGGAAGCGACGCCCTTCGTTCCTTTCAAGGCTTTGCTTGCCAGACGTTAGAAAGTCGTTCAAAAGGTTTATTCGAAAGTTACATGCTTACATTTTTATTTTAAGCTAGCTGATACTTGCGACTTTGTGTGCGTTATTTATAATCATAAAAATTTAACTGATGTACACAGGAAAAAATATAAATTATAACACATCGTTTGTCCCGATTCTCCACGGCAAGAAATACAAATCGCTCATCGCATAGTGCTTTAAAAAATCTTAGCTTCTTAAATATTTAATAATGTTACATCAAATAAAACCACACTGAACGCAGTACACGCATCCACGGATAACGAGGAAGAAAAAAAGTGAGAAGAGCGTATGTCTCAATGTTCTTCAATGCCAAGGGAAGCGAGACACTGCTCCCACTCTACCCGACACAGTATTTACCCCGACCACTTTTCAGCACACAAAAAACTTGCGGATCAGAAATTCAAAGCCCTTTCATAAGTAATGTCCCTAAAACAAATTTGATCGAAATCTGTAGTTGTTTTTGAATAATGCGATGAATATGCGATATAGGAGACATGATCAACAGAAAGCGCAAATTATCACATACAGTGTAAAGACTAAGCTGTTGAACCATATGTTTGTTCGAATACACGTTTATATTGAAACATCGATGCCAGTGTGGCATTAATTAGCCGCTTTGATTATGCGAGTCGTGCGTCGGGAAGCGTGCCGGAAGGTCTGTTTCCGCCGCTCCCGGCAACGCTGTGCGGCCTCGGCCCTTTGCAACGGGATCTCGGCCGCGTCTTACTTAACAAAATATTCATGTTTATTAATAACCAAAGTTACCTCGTCTTAACTTTTTTTCTATAGAGGGGGAAAATCCTGCATCGGATATCCTCACACTACCGGGAGAATAGTACATTTTTTTCTGGATGAAAAGTACTCTGAATCCTTTTCTGTACCCCTTTTTTGACATGGAGAGATCCCTAACAGATACCCATCCTGCCGGACAGCTGGGTATGGGTTATGTCCGATTCGTACGGACTAAAATCCCATGGTGCCTTTCTACACCTTTTTGACTGGGGAGCAGGGACTGCCGATTGGCAATGCGTCTGCACCCCCGACAGGTGTTAGTTCTCCAAGGGGCCTGGGGTCTGAGGGGTCAAAGATAGAGAGAGAGATCGCATCTTTTAATTATCATTTTCGAGTGGAGAAATATCCAAATCTGTAACATTTTCAATGGGATTATGATAACTAAAGTAACATACGAAATGTTTGATTATTTTTCTCGCTCTGTCTCTTTCTATTTCCCCTCCCCAGGAGCGTTTAACGTTTAACGCAACAGTGCTTTTGTACCACCTCCATGGTAGCGTTAAACGTTTAACGCAACCTTGTTGGAAGTCTCATTAGAAGTTTCACTTAGAAAAAAAGCCGACTGATACAAACATTGAAACCTTTTTTAGTTACATTAATATACCCTTGTGTCTTTGAATATTAATACTTATTTTTTTGAAGTCCGCCTCTTTTTTAGGATCAAATGACGTCATTTAGGTTATATTTAGTACATTAACAGGATTGTAACGTTTTTTTATGTTAATAACATCAAAGGTTACTTACAAATAAAGTAAAAACGTACTCAAATTTTGAATGTAGGTATTTCGTTACGGGAATAGCTAGGCTTTTTATTTATTTATGTATCGACACCATATAAGTATGTTAAAATTCAACAAACCGTTTTAGTAAGAAAGAAAGAAAGAAATATTTTATTCATAATGCATTATTTACAAAATATACAAGAGTGGATAAAATATGCACGTCGCAGCATTACAAAATGGAATCCAGCTCAGCATATGCTAAAGTGTTAAGAAACACT
>MU159617.1:9931-29993 GCA_015888305.1 Antheraea pernyi | reverse complement strand
TTGGTGGACACCAATGGAAGATGGATCGGCGTATAGTGTCTCATAACCTTTGTAGGAACATTAAAACTAATATTTTTAAGAAGGTCCGGGCAGTCCGTTGCGCCAGATATGATGCTCGTCATATAAGTGATGTCAGCTATTTCACGACGTGTAACAAGGGGCAGAATGTGAAATTTACCACATAATTTAAAATAATCATCTGAGGAGTATTTAAGTTTTTGGTGATAGCAAAGGTATTTGAGAAATTTTATCTGTATATTTTCGATACGAGATATATATATGTCGTAGCGAGGGTTCCAGACCTGGCAAGCGTATTCAAGTATGCTACGGACAAATGTACAAAATAAAATTTTGAGGGTCTTAGCCTCCTTAAAACTATTCGACATCCTCATTATAAATCCTAGGGCCCGGGATGCCTTGATTATGATGTTATTGATATGCTCCTTGAAAAGTAACTTGGAATCATGAGTCACGCCAAGATCTTGTACACTAGAGCTCCTCGGGATCTTATGTCCTTTCAGACTATATTCCGAGATGATAATATTTGACTTCCTGCTGTAAGTAATGACTGAACACTTTGAAGGATTTAGGTCTAGTTTATTTAAGGTGCAGTAATCACTTAATCGGGTTAGGTCTGATTGGAGAGCATCAACATCTGAGGTCGAAGAGACGGCTGTGAAAATTTTCATGTCGTCTGCAAAGCATAGAAGTTGTGAGTGGCGGAGAATAATTCACCACACTACTCCAAGCAGGATCACTTTCTTATTGGGTGTCTAGTAGATATGCTCACCATTATGAAATTGGGTTGCTAAGTGCCTTTCCAGATATTTCAAAGTAGTGGCCAATGGCTATAGATGTCAATATCAGTATAATCTGTTAGTGGCCCAGCTTTTTTTTATTCTGATAATTCTTTACTTATATACAGAGTTATTATGGTTTATAAATTAATTTTGTTATGTAAAAAAAAATTGTATATATATTTCTTAGTCATTCATTCACTAACAACAACTATAAATAGTGAATTTATAGACCTGAGTGTATGACAAAAAAAACTATCTATATATATAAATATCCCAATACTTCGCAGTCAATATATCATAGTGACTTGAGCTAAATTTAGGGAATTGTAGTCAAACTCTAAAAACGTTTTTAAATGAAATGTTATATATATTGTATATATAATTCCAAACATTTGTTTTGACAATGGTAGTTGGAAGAAAAAAAACAATTGTTTTGGATGATTAAGACTACACCAAATAACGGAACTAATAATTGATCAAGCTTTATTGTATACTTCAAAATGCAGTTTCTGCCTACAATAGACTTTGGTGTAACCACAATATTTTTATTTTAAATTCCAGAATGTACTCTGGTGAGCCCGGCTCTGGTGCAGGCAAAGGTGGTGGCGCTGGTGGCTCCATCAGAGAGGCTGGAGGTGCTTTCGGAGAAATGGGTGCTGCCAGAGAAGAAGAATACTTTCATAAAAAAGTATAATTAATTTTCTTTAAGAGCTTATATATCTTTGATTGTATATCACCTATATATCATCACGCTAAGACCAATAGGAGCGAGCACCAATGGAGAATGTTTTGTGAGGTTTCGCTGCATGTTAGTTAGTCCTAAGTAACTATTCTGTGTGGACGAAGTAGTAGGCCGACGCTAGTGTAATATGTATTTAGTCAGTTCTTCTAAAACTAAGGTGTGATATACAGCATACAAATTTTCAGGAACTTCAAATTCTATTATGACTATGTATTTTGAAATCTGGCTATAATCAATTAATTATTACAATATGTGTAGGAGAAATAGGATGTAGTTAAGTAGTCCGGTGAAGCTGTTAAGACCTCGCTTGGTCAATAGCGTAGTCAGTTCGAAAAAAAAAGAAATAGGTTGTAATTGATATGAAAATATATATTAGTAGTATATTTTAGATTGATAAATTCCTAACTCCAGTTGATTGATTATCATCAAAGTTTGCATATTTAAATATAAAGGTTTTTGTGCTATCCTTTTTGTTATAACTTGGCTCTAAGTGGTTGTAGGGTTGTACTTAATTAATTAGTATCATTTCATATTGTAACTAGCTACCTTTGCATTTTTCACACAGGTGTAATTACGGAAAAAATTAGCCATACCTTTCCTTTTATATTAGTACCTTAAATAAAATGAAAATTGAACAACTAAATGTTAATTTCTCTTCTGTCTCATTTAATTATTTTTAATGTTAACTTTCTTAAATCCTTTGAATTTCTGATCCTTTTTGTTGATCCTTTTTACGACAAGTAGTGGGATAAAGACTGTGGTGAGTAGAGTGCTGAAAACATTTTTTAAATAATTCCCTTTCTGCAAAATTTGTCCTGACAATTATAAAAACATCAAACAACAAGTTTAGTTTCGAGTGATAGTCTCCTCCATAAATATTGCTACTATCTAAACTTTCAGCATGTATAGTCCTTTATCCTGTACTTTCATAAAACAGTTCTTTTATAAAATTTCCAAATAGTGATTAAGAAAACGAATATAAAACTTAAAATGTATAATTGTATTTACAGCAAAGGGAACAACTTCGGGAGCTAAAAACTCAACTGGACAGTGAAATAGATTTCCACGCTCAACAAATCAAACACCATCAAGAAGCCATCAACCGTCACAAGTCAAAATTAACTGAAATAGAAAAGAAGTGAAGTAACACACACCTCGTTGTAGATGCCCATCGAGCTAATGAAGTGTCTGTCAATATTGTCAATAATATAATAAGCTGAAAGATTATAATTTAAGTTTGTTATTTGAGCTTTTACTATGTTTAGTTAGAGATACATATTATAATAAATATATTGATGGGTATCAACTGTTGTTTTATTGGGTGTTCTAACTAACATCATAGAGTACAATCGCTGCAAACTAGCTTTAGGTCGCGGCTTCGCCCTCTTTAGTGAACAATTATATGTGTTCTTATTGGATAACCATACATTTTAAGAGAATATGAAATCTAGATTATTTGTTCTAAACATTAAACCCGTAAGAAATTAGTAACTATTTAAGGTATAAATAAGAATTTCGTCCCCTATTTTACACGTTTTTGAGTGATGAAATCTAGCAAATGCTGAAATAAGTTTAATTTCCTTTTGCTAATTTCACTATTCAATTTCAAGATTATTTTTGTCTTTGGTTCAACCTTGTTCATTCTCTTAGAGGTAAAAAAGAACACTTCTTAGTGAGTCTTTACGTAACAAAAATAAATGATTTCAAATCTCATGTTTTAACTTCAGTAGTTTGTGTCAGGCTGCGTGCTGGTGAGTCAGTAAGTCAGCTGCTTTATATATATTGGTGTACGCCAGTTTCTTATATATATATATTTACTGTCTATTTTTTATATGGATTTGATTTCATGATGTCACATCTCTGTAGAATTGTTTGTTCCTATTCTGGTTTATTAGTAGCAGTGTACATTTGACAGATGAATATCGGTATAATCACATACATCTCTTATGCTTCAAATAGTGTAGATATAGAAAGTAGATCCTTGAAAGCGTAATAAAATATACCACTGCAGACGGACAGAAAATCTAATATATTTCTAAATTATAGATTCTATTATATAATCTACTATAACCCTTTAGTTTTTGAGACTGATTCTTAATCAATGCCATAAGAGAATAACTATAAAAGACTTGTAGTATATGGTTATTGAAATAAATACTTATTAACTGTTTATAATTTTCTGGGTTCATTATTGAAGAAATTTCTTGATGGATATGCATTATGGATTGTCTACTTTAGACGATCTTCTCTCATAAAGAAAGATGAGATATGTCTTCAACCTGCATAAGGTAAAAATTATTATTTAGCAATACTATAAGAAACATTCACAATATTTTACACAGGATTTTTATATTTGGAAATACTGTTACTCTTTCAGGCATCTGCTGATGGTATAGGTATATTTTCTCTCGTCTGTTGCCAAATTCTTTAGTCTCCCTTCAAAGCTAAAGACAAAAATTCTTTTACAAATTTTTTAAATTTTTTTTACATATTCCAGTATCATGCAAAATGCCTATCTACATCACTTATGGGACAGCAACTTTCCAGATTCGCTATTCCTAGACTATTCTTGCTTACCTACACTAAGTACGTACGCCGTGCTGTGTTGGTATGCATAAGTAGGACGGACATAATGTGCGCAGATGGAATCTAGAGACAGAGGAAGTTTCATTTAAATCTTTTCTAGCGATGTTATATAATTCTTTGATGTTTTGCGATTTGCCAATAATATGGCCTTAGTTATGTAAGGTATCTGAACTGCATAAGGGCCACCTAATTTATTTACGGATATAAAAAAAATAAGTTAAAGGAATATCAATATAAAACGTAATGTACTCGAATAGTTGTTTTATTAAGTAACTACCCGGCCCGGCAGACGTTTTCTCGCCCTGATTATAAAAAAAAAATCCTTAACAAATTATATACCAAAATACCTCATGAATCCCTCTTATCCACTGGTGAAAACCGCATCCGTTCAGTTGTTTCTGAGTTTATCGCGAACAGGCAGACGCAGTAGGGGACTTTGTTTTATGCTATGTAATGATTGAAACAAGGTAATAATTCAGAATAACAACAAAGCTGTAATAGTAACGATGTTTTAAAGAAAATTGGAAAACGTGCCATTTTGGAAACGAATGTTCCAAATAAAGCCCTCAATTTAAATAATGTTTACTCTTCAGTTACTTCAATAAACCATTGTGCTAAAATGCGAATTATAACTTTTTGAGGATATTTTTGCTTTAAAATTTATTAAAGCGATAAAAATCATCAGACATCAAACCTACACAGAGCTCATGATACCATATTAAGCATTTACGATATTATGCCTTTCGATCTTCTTAACATGCTACAAAGTACCAGATAGTTTGTACTATAGTTAGCTGAGAATTCCTTGAACTGGCGGTGAATGATAGGATTTCTAAATGTAAAATTGACGAATTGCCTGACTGTTTTGTAAAGAAAATCTTTAGTGACTTTTTGGGCCTGATAGTTTATTGTTTTTCGTCTTTGCGGCAGTAGTCGATTAAGGAACCTTTGGAGTTGATGCTAATGTAAAAAATTGAGATGACGGAATATCGTAATCTCTTGCATTTCAACTACGGAGCGATCTGACGACACTCATGGAGCAAAGGCAGTTTTAGTATGGCTAACTTAACTACAATTTCCATACATCTAATAAAGCCCAAAGTACAAATACGTGGGCCTTATTGAGTGTACAGAAACAAAACAAAAAATATTTAAACAGACAAATTAATATAAAAGTAATCACTGTATTTACGTTTACATTTTATAATCCACGTGTTATATGATAATTTACGAACTATAAACAAATATAAATCTTGTTTAGGGCGTTGAATAGATACAAATAACTAAGAGCGAATTTTTACAAAAGCACGCGGACAACTGATCTCGATATTGTGTCTCATAACACTGAAGACAATCTATGCGGTCGTCAACGGCTATTTCCCCATCCAACCCTACGTCCCTATGGCTATTTGATTAAAGTAGAATAATCGAAATTTATACGGAGAATTTAAACGTGGGTCTTAATTAGCCTTACGCACAAAGAAATGAATTGTATTACAAAGAAAATATTGAGACACACGCCATCTATTGAATATATTGTAAATTGCTTTTTCACTGTTAGATGGCGCTCATAAGCATTATATCTAGATTAATATTTATATTTCATAATGAACAGCATCATAATATAATTGATTATTCCACATATGTAATCTTTTGCATATTTATATTATAATAAATGTCTTTCTTGTGTAATAATTGATTTATATTGTTTTAATGTGATATAAATATCTGTATGTATGTATGTATAAACAAACGATTTACACTTGCACGTGATCAGGCGGAATTAAAACTACACCAAATAAGCGGATTCAGTAAAATTTGGCATACAGTAATTAATCAATCATTTTACATATTGGCGAAATATATTAGTAAAATATTATAAGTTTACTGCAGGATACAAAACGAAAAGTAATTATTCAAATACATGTCCAGACAATATTGTAAATAAAATAGATACAAAATGATTGGACGAAAAAATATATACTCGTGGCTCAGTGAGTGCCGATGATTTCGATGCGGCGTTTTCGATTATCTATGAGTAAAATAGAGATTTTTTCAAAGTAGAAATCACCGTATGAATTATGAATTCTGGAATTCTGTTATATGAAAAGCTCTCGAGTATGCTGTCGAATTAGGTTTTAATAGGTTTGCTGTAGTGAGTGATAGTAAGAACTCACAACATTATTTAGCTCGTAGCAACTCTGGAATTGGATGTTCACCCATCTATCTATACTAATATATAAAGCTGAAGAGTTTGTTTGTTTGGTTGAACGCTATGATCTCAGGAACTACCAGTCTGATTTGAGAAAGTCTTTCGGTTTTAGATAGTTCGTTTATCGAGGAAGGCTAAGTGATCCCTAAGGATCAAATGACTATAGGTGGTAATTATTAGAACCATTAACATAAGTATAAGGTCAGCATAATGGTTTCCTTTTAATTCATTGTTAACAACGCCATCTAGTTTACGTTCCAACACCTAACTCCCACCCTTTTGAGTCATGCATCGTTACTTCCTTTTCACAATGTCTAAGTGACGTATACCCCTTTTCATTTTCGCATTTCCATACTCCTGCTACTATTATAGTCCAGGAGAAATTTAACCCTATTATAAGTGTCAAACCCTCTAATATTTTTCTTCCCGAATTCCGCGTGGTGAACTGACGTAACTTACCCACTGTCAGGCTTTTACCGCAACTTTTACTTTTATGATGGTGAAACACAGTGTGCCACTGAAGGTGCTTCGGGATTCTGTACACAGGTGTCGATGGTGAATTTACCGCAGGAGAATACTAGGTCAATGCACGGTATCGTGCTTCCTATCTTCACATCTTCCTTCGACATTTGTGCCAAAGTAACCACCTGTATTTCGCTGGCTTGGATCTCCACTCGCATTTCGGGATCAGTCAGTGTACACATTATTTAATTACTGTTTCACTATAAACAAAATTAACGTAAATTCAATTCACTCATCACTTGTAGCAAACGTTGTTTTCCACACTCGACTAGTCCCGGCTGCGAAGTTTCCCCCCTTTTGTTACTTTTTCATAACAATAACTAATTTCGTTGGTTAATTAAGCAACTGAGAAATGTTCCCGGAGAAATTTTAACATTTCAATGTAATATAGCTTCGAGTATTATGTGAGTTTTGCAAGTTGCTATAAAGTTCGTGTTGTAAAATTTTCTCTCGGTTTCGTGTTCGTTTTATTCTTTGGTTAATTCTGTATTATGAAGTTTAAAAATGTATGGGTGTTGAATACGAGAACGCTTCGAAATGTAGGAAAAAAATTAAAGATTGCTTTTGATAGCGCTATATGTATGTTTATAACCTATATACTAAAGTGTTGAATCGTATTAAAGTCTTCAAAATGTATTAAAGTATTAAGAACATTTAAAAGTTAAAATGTAATATTTAGAAGAAGTAGACATTCAGTGATGGCGATACTTCGCAAAAAAAAAAAAAGATTTTTAAATCGTTCCGAATCGGGGGCTGGGAAATCAAATTCATGAAATAATCGAGGTCTAGAACATTAATTATTCAAAAATCGAGCTTATTTTAAAAATAAATTATGAATTATTGTACTATCGTTTTATTTTTATCTAAAGAGAAAATATCAAAACACGATTTTATTATGTCGGAGATCGAGTCGATGTTTAATAGCGATTAAAATAACCGATTTTTCTATGTCTCAAAATCGATTAATCGATCTAAGATCGCTATCCCTAAGTAGAATGCCAGAAATACTCTTTCAAAAACATTTGTAGGTACGACACGCACGCCATCTTTTGTAACGTGTACGTAAAATATGTAAATACTATCAGTGTGCCGAATGGGATTTACCATCAGCAACATATTTGGAACTTTAACCCGCGCAGCGCTCACTTACACCATATAAGAAATTAACCCCTGGATTGTCCTAAACCATAACCGTGTTATTACAAAAAACTTAAATACGTATTAAATACTTGGTTTAAAAAGGTTTCGTAATAAATGCACCGCGCTCGCCCGAGGCAAGTTCGCGTTATCCTTTTTCACAAGTCTAGCGTAACGTAACCAAAGCGAGACAAAAGAGCAAGATGGCGAACATTAAGTGACCGCGGTGCATTTAATACGAGACCTTTTTTCTAATAACACCCTAAAGATTTAGGTAACCATAAAGCTCCATACAAACGAATGTAGACCACATGAAACAAAGGCCAACAGACTGTTGGCAGCATAAGCTAATGAATATACCTGATATACTTAATAAACAAAATTAAAAAAAATAACAAATGACTTATTGTAAAGTTATAATTTTTATGTAAAATGTATGTTTTTTACTAAACCATGAAATTTACAAATTGCGGCGTCGTGAAGTTAAAGAAAAATTAATAAAAACATGATCTCCATTTTGAGATTTGGGCTTAAAAATGTAAGCCGAGGGTTTAATGAAAATTTCAAGCTATACATTATCTGACAATATGTCTTAAAAATGTTAAATGTAAATGTAAAAATACATAGTATAAAACATAGTCCTCTGCCACTTCTGTTTGTCTGTTCGCGATAAACTCAAAAACTACTGAACGGATTTGCACGCGGTTTTTACCAGTAGATATAGTGATTCATGAGGAAGTAGGTTTTTTTATTATCAGGGCGGGACAACGTCCATCAGGCCCTCTAGTATATAGATATAATATGACCATGTTGTCAAAATAATTAAGTTTTTGCGATCTTGCAAAAAGTAATCGCTTGCATTCTACTCTAACCTTTTTCATATTTTTTCACAAACAGTGAAACTACTGTGATACTTACAAAAATCAACATCCCTTTTATCTTCACTTATATTTGACAGAAATGTGGCATTATCTAGTAGTTCTTATAACTTCGGTTACCTGCCAGTGAATGTTTCGTGAAAATCGGTTCAAGCATTTCGGTTATTCCACAGTAGACGAAGTCGCGAGTAATAGCTAGACTAAAATAAAATAGCCTACGTTACTTCTTAAAATTTCAGCTATTTAAATGTGAAATTCTCGTCAACATCGGTCCAACCGCTTCGGAGATTACCCGGAACAAATAGACAGACCGACAAAAATTATGTTTTTTGTTACAAGTAGCGTATATACTTTTATATCCATTGCGTAAAAAGTTGTTACAATATATATATGTCGATGGACTAGACGCCGCCCGCTGCACGGCACGCGTTTTTCAAACCGTATTACAGAAATGTAATAGTCTAAGTAGGTGTAGATTTTCAGAAATCTTCTTTCAAAATACATTTGTACGTAACGACACACACGCCATGTAAAGTGTACATAAAATTAATTCATATCCATTCAGTAAAAAGCTGTTATTTTGACATTACATACTGATACTTTATTTTTATTATATATTATATACAAAATCCCAAGATGTACACTTAACTTCTCACAACCGTCATACAAAAATAAGTGCATAACTTTGGATTATATACTCATTTCAAAAGGTTTCGCTTCGCTTGCGTCCTTGTAAAAACATCTTTAAATCATTCAGGTAAGGTTGAATTTGTAAAATCATTAGCTTATCGCATAATAACCACGTATGTATATTGAGGAGTTTTTGCGGAACGGTTTTGAGCGCTACTTTTAATTGAGACTGTGTCTCTTGGGTTTTTATATGTCAATGATAATAACGTATATAAATAGACGAAAATATAACAGTTCAGTAACTTTTTCACCTCTGTTAAATAATTTTCTTTGTTCTTTTTTTGTGTAATAGCTATTGACTGGATTTAGTGATGACAATATAAAAAAACAACATAATTCATTTTTTCCATACCATAGACAAGTCGAAGCCTTTATTTAAGTGTCTATTCGTCATACTTCAAGATGTTATGTGTATAATGTGCAATATTTGTAAAATACTCATAACATTTTCGACCAAATTAGAAAAAAAAATGGATAATAATATCCTATATACCTTTTAAGATGTTAAGAATTTTTTTTGTCGCCTTTACGATGGTAAAATTGCTCAAATTTCGACTACTTAAAGTGTGGGTATTCATTCTCACCGCAAGGACCACTTACAAACGATAGCGCCTTCTAGATTTTTTCTTGTCATCTTTCTGAAATTTACCATTGCGTTAGCGTTACTGGAATTGCTCACCAGTGTCTGCTCATTATTATATATACGCGCATATTTGTTATTTTATTAATTTCCTTGCTAGAACTATGGGGTTTCATAATCATTTAGGGTGTACGATCTACTTGTATACTAAAATATCACGCTAAAATCATATTATTATGTTTATCTTCTTCATTTCTTTTAATAAAATTATTAACTACAAAGAATAGGTAATAGTTAAGAGTTACTGCGAATTATAAATATCGAAGTCAGGTAATAAAATATATATTATACATATATTTTACACGGTAAGTACAATACATGAACATAAAGTTATTTTTGCATTGTTTAACTGAAAAACTCGTGAATGTATAAACTTTGAGTATTCGAGTTTGAGTATGCGTTAATTCGTCGAATACGGTTACGACCACGGTTAAAATGGACGCACTACAGTAACAAAGGAATTAATAGAAGAAACTATATAACTGATGGGTACCCTATGGGGACACTTATCTCGGTTAGCCTATTTATCTTTGACATCTGCTTAATTGATTTTATAACTATCTTTGGTTCTGGAATTACAGATAGATATAATCTGTCAGCACACGTCGGTGCTATCACCAGCCTAATTTAGTCTGATATAACGTTCTATCAAAATTATGAGAGCGCCCTAACAAATAACATGTCTATCCACATATAATTTAGAACAAGCACGTATCGTTAAGGGTTCGAACACATGGAATAGCCAACAAAACGTTAGATATTGACAGCGGGACCGGGCAATCGATCGATCTCAGTGAAAGAAAATTAAGAAATATTTTTGTGACTCGAGTAGGCTATTATTCTCTGTAATAAATAGGAGTGCGTGACGTGAAATGGAGCTCCATCGACCATCGGGCGACGACCGAAGCCCACACGAGTGAAGTAAGCGACGGACAGCGAGCGGGGCGCGCTCCCTGCACTGAACTGAGTATCAAGCGAGAGTCGCGTCAGTTTACTACAGCCGAAACTGGGCGCCGCATGTCGAACGGGCTTGTCGCCGGCCGTGTGCATGGTGCTAGTGGTACAGTATAATAACAGCGAATTGTTTTGTGTCGTGTTATTATTGTGCTAATTGTGTTATACTGTTGGTGCGACCGGTCCGGTTCACATTGTTGTGATGCATTTAAGGATATGGATATGGCTGTCTTGTGTTGTCCTCGCAGGATACGTTCGAGCGACAGAGGTAAGGGGACCGTCTTGAGTGCAGCGTCAGCCCGGCTTTTTGTCATGTGCGCTAGCGTTTATAGACGTATTTATACCGTTGCATCGCAACTTGCGTAACCGCTTTCAATGTCAACTATGACAGTTCTGTTCTGCATCGTGGGTAGAGCGACGAAGTTACGCGTTACCTTGAACGCTAGCAATCACAGGTAAACAAACGGATATCGCTTACCTGTACATCGATTGGTCGTGCGTTACCTTTGTTTATCGTATTATTAGATAGTGTGTGTTCGGACGTAAACACGTCTGGATTATGAATGGGAGCATGGTATCGCCCACGTTGCTTGGGAGAAAGCTGGGTACAACTCGTCTACGTAATGTTTGTGAAGTCGCATCCGTGAGACCATTAACTACACTGTTTTACACTTAACCGTACTACATAAATTAGTAATTAAATTATTACATTTCATCGACTTTTGATAAATATAGAGTGCGTTAATGAAAATAATACTAGTTTCATTTATATATATATAATATTATGACTACGTCTCAGACAGTAATTGTTTACCCTATTTGAATCCTATAGTTGTATATTGTATTTTTATGGAATTGTAAGATCTGCATTACACGCACTGCATTACGTATTTAAAAGCTTCAATGAGAAAATTCACAGGCCTACATTCAATAAAAATATAATGAAAAAACCTTTAAGTTTATGCGGTTGTTCCGCTTATAAAATAATTAAAGCTCATACACGAAACACGTGCGGCAAAACTGGTTTTCGTGTTATATTCAATATAGGTTTTAATTATTTCTATACACCTACTTAATTGTTCTCGAAGATGTATTTATATTCTATGGGGTTTATTTTACGCTTGCAACACTATAAATTTTCCTGAATTCAGTCTGAAATCTGGGACCATGAAATTATGAAGTGCTAGAGCTAGACATTTCCTATTTTCATGATGTAATATTAAAATCCTATTCAATATAATTTCTTTCTACATAATGTAAATATACCAGCAGCTTATTCCTTGTGGCGATTACTTAATTATTTATATTGTTATAATAGGATAATGACCCATTTAGTCTGAGAAAATAGGACGTTCAGTTTCATAGTTAAAATAAGAATCTCTGTTTCTTGTTTTAAATTTTATTATTATTATAGTTGAAATACATAAACTAAGTAATTGTGCTTGTAGGTGATGTTTGTCGCATAAGTGAACCAGATTTCGCTAACTAGGGCAAAAGGTTTAAAACTGTAAATGATTTGCACAAATAAGCTAATTATTCAGAAACTCCGAAAGTCAGATGAGAATCCTGTATATACAAGTGTAATTTAAGTTAAACAAGTTATTTATACCAAAAAATATAAGTATGTTAATTGTTTTATATTATTTTATATACTTAGCACACCAACATAGATAAAGTCACATATAGTCGATTGCAACATAAAATTCCAGTATAATAATTACGATGCATGATATTAGTAGACGACAAACAAATGATTTCTAATTAAGAACTTTACAGAATGTTATATATGAGGTGCTACATTTTTAAATAAGCTAAATCCAATTCTAGCTATTCCTAATATTTTGTCATTGTCAGTGTTATTTGTCAAAAAGATCTTCAATTAGTATTTACTGTATGTAATGTAAAATATTAAGATTATAAAGAAAAACGAAAAACTTTATGAACGGCACAACTTGAACTTTGTATAAAGACTGTAAATCTTAAAAAATAGACATGTTATATGAACGATTAAAATTGGATTTAGCTCATTTTTAAATGTAACAACTCATATGCTTTAATCTATACTAATATTATAAATAGGTAAAGTTTGTGACGTTGTAGGGGATAATCTCAGGA
The DNA here is from genome assembly GCA_015888305.1 of Antheraea pernyi. NCBI lineage: Eukaryota > Metazoa > Arthropoda > Insecta > Lepidoptera > Saturniidae > Antheraea > Antheraea pernyi. The sequence goes on along the minus strand of MU159617.1, from coordinate 16,717 downwards.
ACTACTGGTCCGATTTGAAAAATTCTTTCAGTGTTATATAACTAATTTATCGAGGAATCGATATCGATCATCATCACGCTAAGGCCAATAGGAGCGGAGCACTAGTGAAGAATATTTCAAAATCGGGGTTTTTTCCTCTTGAGAGCTTCCGCTTCGTGTTAGCGTTAGCCCAGAGTAACTATTCTACGCGAACGAAGTCGCGGGCAGAGGCTAGTGTTACAATACAATGATAATGAAAATATTGAAGTATTCGAGTGTACTCCCAACTAGGTAATTGCCCGCCGCTGTGTATCTTATGTTGATAATGACTAACTGATTACCTAATAACCAACAGTGTAGATGTTTTAGTGTTCATTAGCACCACATTCCAACGACGTCATATATTTTACTTCATCCTTACACATTATTAAAAGCAACGTTTCTATGTTTGTCTGTCCGTTAGTAACAGATCGAAAACTATTGACCCGAATTACATAATGCTAGTCGTTTTATTTGATTATCTGTTATGGTTTGTTATATTTATATATCTATATCTAAAAATATCATAAAAAAAATTTGCATTTCGCGTTTTTTTGTCTGTTCCCTTATTTCTCCTAAACTACGTTATAGCTTTTGATACATATTCCACTATCATTTAGACAAGTTATTCCGGAAGGTTTATATGTATAATAGATGTATCTTATCTTATATTATATAAAATAGAAAAAAGTCAATGTATTGCGATGAAGCGATAAGTTGAAATTTTCCGGCGCTTACACTGGTAACGCTGGCTAAATATTATGAGATATATAAAACAATATTCTATAGAATTGTACACCTTATTATGCCTACAAAAATGTCTGCGATGGTGTATATGATGCAATAGGCCTATAACGATATCCCACAGTAAAAATATTCGTCTTTTACATATTATTATCGAATTAAATACGTTAGTTACATTACATCAATTGAATTATCTACAGTTTACTACAAAGTTGCCAATCATAGTTTTTTTTTCTTTTTTTTATATCAAAAGGAGGCAAAGGAACAGGTCTGTCACCCGATGTTGAGTGATTACCACCGTCCATAGACACTAGCAACACCAAGGGAGTCGCAAGTGCGTTGCCAGGGTGTGTATGGGGGAGGGGGGAGGGGGATAGAGAATGTGGGAAGGGAGGTGGGCCTCCGGCGTTCTCACTGACCGAACGAAACGCAACAGTGCAAGCATTGTTACTTCACGTCGGTTTTCTGCGAGAGGGTGGTACTGACCCGGACGAGCCGACCCATTCATGCTGAAACTAGTAATAGCTACAGCGTGGCTCTACCACCTACAGCCTGTCATTTTGCATAAATATCTTAGATATCCAAGATCTATTGTAGCACGCAACAACTAATAAAGTTGTTTGTATGAAAATTCTTAAGTAGCTATTGAAAAATAGATCTAATACACTGCACTCATGGAAAACCGGGGCGGATACCTAGTTGCGTAATACTTATATGGAACAAGTTATGAGCTTAGAAATAAATACAGGCATAACGACTACCTGTACATTTTCTTGCTAAAGTTTAACTAAACCGCTACATATTAACAAATAATTATAATAAAGTAGAAAATTGTTTAGAATATAACTAAGAAACTATTTAAATCTCATTTTTATATTTAAGCCTTACTTACAGTTTTTACGTGAAAACAAAATAAATGTAAAATATTAATCTTAATTGAGTTAGATAATTTTGTTATCGTAATTACATATATTGAATCATTAAGGCGTCTATTTTAGTCCCATTGTTTTGATCAGCTATTCTCAACCTTATTTATTCAGCGAGGCAGTGACATAGTCTTTGTAAATACGACACCCTTACATATTTACATGTAAATTTTTTGATAGTACAAAAAGTACGAAAATTTTCACTTTCACACGTTCATGCGATTCACTAATGCAATGTTCCGAGACACGGTGGTTGACAACCGCTGGTTTAGGTTATTAATATTGTATACAACAAGGTTCTGCAATAACCATATAGATGTAATTAAAAAATGTGATATTTAAAATACTTTATTACAGATGGCTTTAACAGTATCTAATTTCATATTCCATACGAGAAGAACCGCAGACACGGCAGACATCTGATTTTTCAACTGTTTTATTTAAGTAGTGTTTACCCTCTAATGTGATATTTAAAATACTTTATTACAGATGGCTTTAACAGTATCTAATTTCATATTCCATACGAGAAGAACCGCAGACACGGCAGACATCTGATTTTTCAACTGTTTTATTTAAGTAGTGTTTACCCTCTAGCTTATATGAATGTGACTTGAAATGCCTATAGTTGAAGTCAGTAAATCTGCTGGCACCTGGAACCGATTTCCAACTTGGTCTTAGTCTTACCAAGTAAATACTTGAAAATATTTTGCTACCATGATATTCGTTCATTTAGTACACATGACGTCTAACTACGGTATCGCAGGACTATATTGGCTTGAAATTTATAGACAAAATTTAATAATATTGTATGTAGTTGAGATATAGATTTTTTACTTTTGAAGTTATACTTCTTTTTACGCGTTAGGGAAAAATGATGAGAGTAAATTTTTACGATGCGCGCGCACACCGTTTCAAAAACCGACACTCTGAAGATAGCTATAGTCAACTTTTTCTATTGTTAGCGTCGTTTTTTCTACAAACATAGAATAAGGGCTAAAGATAAAATTTTTGAAAAGATTTTTATCTTGTTACGCCAAAGAAGTATAACTTCTAACGCGTGTACATAAGTACACACACCCTTTTTTATATATATTTTTATCGCAATAATTGGTCTTCGTAATTTTCAGAACATTTTATATCACATACAGTGCAGTTTTTAATTAAACAGTAGACAGTAATAACTAGTAGAATTATTATCAAAGAGAAACATCAAAACCCGAAAATAAAACATTAATTCTCTAATTCAAAATATCGTGCATAAATGTATATAGCCATGGATGTATATGCCACTTCCTTCACTTACATAACAATATTTTAAAATTTATCAAACTGTTTACATTTTATAAATGTTTTCGCTGTCGGATAAAAAATAACTCTAATGGTCTTATCGATATAAAGAAAGACAGGAATTACAAATAACCAAATGGTTAGAAAAAAAAACTAAAAATATTAAGGTAAATCTAATTATAAAGAGTACTCGAGTGCGGTCTATCGATGAATTGATTATTCTATATAAGTAATTGAGTTCATTTGCTTATCTTTAGCAAGATAGAAGAGAATTTGAAGTAGATACCTAACAGTATTTAGACAAATGAGATCGAATCAAAAACGAGTTTATTCGTTTTAGGCCTTGATAAAGCGCTTATGATTGTCAATAAATAACCTATCACTGTTTTGAAAAACAAACATCGAGAAGAATTGAAAAGAAACTCGATTCGCTTTATCTTCTTATCATACATATGTTTATAACAATGTACTATAGTTACAACCGTTTTTTTATATCATAATATGCAAAGGAACGTATGGGTCACCTGATGTTAAGTGATCACCACCGTCCATAGATACAACACCAGAAGAATCACAAGTACGTTGCCACCCTGTGTTTAGGGAAGGAGGAGTGGGGAAGGAGGGAGGGGAGCAGAGACGGGTTATCCGGTACTCTCACTGACCGAACGAAACGCAAAAATGCAAGCACTGTTACTTCACGTCGGTTTTCTGTGAGAGGGTGGCACTACCCCGGGCGAGCCGACCCATTCGTGCTGAAACCAGTAATAGCTTTAGCATGGCTCTACCACCATAAAAAGCATTTTAAGCGGATGCAAAGACACGAGTGTTATTTCCAGACATCAACATCGTTTACATATTAATCCACTTTATAATAGCCGTTTAACATCCAAAACACGCTTTACGTAGTCCTTTGATCAGATACCTTATTCGTTTTATATAGGTAAACCAGTAGGCCTTTGAGAATTTTTGTACAGATTTGCCTAACCAAGTAAATTGCTTATTAAATCCTTGTACACTTTATTTCACCCAGTGATATTACAAAATGAATAGATGTTAGCTTAAAAACATTTCATACAATTTCGATTCTGCGGAGTATTAGCAAGATGAGTTATATAAATTTTAGTTGGTCACTGAGATAGCCGAGGACGCTTCGGTACGCCTCTGGAATGTCTTATCAATGCAAACATATTTATCTTTTGCACGTGTGTACCTATGTAGTAAACAAATATATCGATAGTAAATGTATATATTTATCAGTTCATTTATGGAATGTAATAAAACCGTTTTACTATTTTAGAATTTGTTCTTATAAACTGACCCGAAGTGTCATCACAATTCTTTTGAATAAAAACATTCATTCCAAATGTAAATGTAAAATCGTCACTTTATCACATCGTCACTCTAAACCAGACAAAACTATGGCTAATCATTTAAACTGTAGTAAAATTTATCAAACAACTATTTGTAATTAATGAACCGGTTCACGCAATATCCAAACGGTTCACACCATATAGCAATCGGTTCACGCATTGTCAAAATGCGACGTTGCCAAACTGAATAAACGTGGCTTGTATATAGAAAAGTTGTGGCTTATATAGAAAAAAGTATAAGAACACTCTCGTCCTTTCTTGGTCTCGTCGTAAAGTGTTCGTAAAAATATTTGACAAACTTTAGGCGTCTTTATGAGATAAAAGTGTTTCATTAAAATTTTATTCTGGTAATTCTCACAATGTTCATTTTATTTTTCATACGACACTCATTTCTTTTAGAACTTTAATATGAAGTATAATTCTAATGAAATTCCTTAATAAACTGATTCATGAAGTATTTGCTTTTACAGGTACAGTAATTATCTTCTAATATATAAAAATCTTGTGCCCGTGTTAGTGTTTGAACTCCTCCGAATCGTCTGGACCGATTTTTATGAAATTTTATATATGTATTTGGTCGTAATGAGAATAGGTCGTAAAGTATATTTTATACTTCTAGGGGATTAGGGTGTCCGTATAGATATTTTTGACAATTTTTTTTTTATTTACCATCAAAAAATACTTACAACCCCAAATTTTCACCTTCCTAACACCACCCTCCCATTTTGTATTCGTGATTTTTGTATGAACTATATCCAAATAATTCAACGGTCGGATGTTGTTGAATGACAGATGGCGCTATGTCCGCCTCATTGAAATATCGTCCACATATGTGTAAATCATTTCACTAAACCAACTAGGTATGTGTTTGAGTGAGTCCCTGAATTGTATTGTTTCACAATTGGAAATCATGGGATTCGCTGTAATCGGGTTCTAGGTTTTCTAAGATTGTTCGAGTTCGGAAATACAATTGGAACCGGTAGATAACCGATTTCACGCAAACGAAGTTGCGCGGGTCAGCTAGTAAGTATATGTAATTACATAGTTAATATTCGTGGCTCTTTGCACAGAAATATTTTTATGTTTATTTATTTTTTAATTTAGTTTTAATTTTTATCTTACATGTCGTTTGTCAAATCAATGTGAAAAAAAATTGTAAATTTAATTAAATAAGCACAAGCATACGTTAAAAAAAAATATAGGTCAAAATAAAATCCCAATGATGTACCTATTAGTTTCTTTTATAAAAATATGTACAAATTCATAAGATTATAGTCTACAATTTAAATAACTTATAATTTAATGTTGTAAAAAGTTTAAAAGCAATAATAAAATTTGTCGAAGTCTGTCCCGGGCAAAACAAAAGGAACGCGTTGTCAATAGAAATAAAAGAGAGTGCATGGCCGGGCTTGCATTCGGATCCCGTGGTGACGCATGTTGGTAAGTAGCTGTTAAAATAAATGAACGGCCGACTATATTTAATCTATAGTTATTTATTGCTATTTTATTACTTCGTCATAACTATTTAGCCTTTGTGTGGGCGCGAAATGGGCTACGTAGGCTGGTATTAGATTGAAATGTAATCTGACCAATTGTTTAAAGCATGCATTGACGGTTTCTAGAACAACTTATTGACTCTTATTAGTAGAATGACCACAGTTCCTCTGGCAATAACATTGCAACCCAGAAAAAGATGCATCCAAATTTTTCGTCATTCTAATCAGCTATGAGCCGATACATTGTATTTTTAACCAACTTCGAAAAAGGAGGAGGTTACTAAGTTCGGTTGTATGTTTTTTATGTATGTTAATCGATATCTCCGTCAATTATAAACCGATTTTAATGATTCTTGTTTTATTTAAATTGGTTATATTCAGAGGTGATCACATAATTTGAACAAAATATTCAACCGGTAAGGGTGTAAAATATCGTATAATTGATTTCCACCCACTTCGTATCTACGTATTTTCGTGAAACTGGAACCAATTTATTATACCCATTAGAAACCAGATATATTTATGGACACTAGATATAACAGCTGGTATTATCTAGTATTTAAAACATTTGCATATAATGAGAAGCGCAAAGATTAGTTAAGTACATCACTTTAATCTTTATTAGTTTCTTATGTGTATAGTCTTGAAGTTCTTAAACCATATAGTCACGTACTTTGCGAGGTATTTGCAATAATCCTAATGTTGTAGTTTGAGAAATGCATCATATAAGCGGTGTTTATGATGGTCTGAGATATGTACGTGATATTGTCTATAACATTCTTCTGTAATATCTGAATTACAGTAACATTCTTATTATTACATTGAACCACATTAGCATCTATATATTAATACGGGAAACCCAAACTTTGTATCCCTCTTTGAGAGAAATGCGCGAACGGATGAACGTGAAACTTGGCATAGTTAAAGTTTATATGGAGGAGAAGT
>MU159616.1:129681-153141 GCA_015888305.1 Antheraea pernyi | reverse complement strand
GGGAACGGACCTAGGCTTGAGCAGCTGCCGAGGGGGGCCTAGTCTGGAGTACGGGAGCGAAATTTATTCCTAGACCACGGCGGCGTGATCTGTGGTTACGCGGGCGTGGGCGTGAGCACGCTCTGTTTAGAGAGACAGGCTGGTACTGATCGTTCACTGCCGTTATTTCATCGGGAGGGTCGGTAAAAATATGTCGCGGACGTCTTTTACAACGTGCAGCGTTTGGTACGGGTTCGTATTTTGCGGCGGATACCACTAACGGACTGGGAACTACTTAAAGAAATGTTTCGATGAACTCTGTAACATAAACGATCTGCCAATGAGTCATTTTGAATGAATGTACAAAACAAATAGTTCCTCGAAATTTATTGGTTGCCTGTGTTGTTTACAACTTAAATTGTTAACACAATAATTAACAACAATAACATAAGCTGATAAATTAAAAGCGATAAAAGTGGATTAAAAAAGAAAGATGTTGCAGCTCAGTTTGGAATACACGAAAGTACAATATCACTTATAATTAAAAAAAGAAGCTTAACTCTTGAAGAAACGAGAATCTGAAGAAAGTCTTTTATGTGAAAATACGAAAAATTGCTGAATTATTTTGGAGCATTGTCTATTTACGTGGTTCAAACAGTGTCCAAGCCAAAGCATCAGTGTTACAGACCCATAGTGAAAGAAAAAGCCGAAGAGTTCGTCAATTCGCTGAAAATCCATAATTTTAACACTAGCAAGGGCTGGTTAGAAAACTTCAAGAAACGGCATGATTGGGCCTTCAAGAAAGTGTACAGCGAAAGTGTAACATAAACCCTTGATAAGTTAAAAACTCTATAACTTAAGTCCGGTGAAACTGTGAAGACCCTACCAGGTCAATAGCGTAGTCAGATCGAGAAAAAAAAAAACTTCAGAGCGAATAAACTGTCTTCTCTTTTGAATTTTTAAATTGATTACAACGTCAATTATTTAAAACTCATAATTTGTAAATTGATATTTTTATCCTTAATCCCTCCTTTAGATTTAAACTTATCGAGGTTCTACTGTATATATAAAAGAAGATGCAAAATTAATCATATGAAAAATAAACAAAACTCTTCCTAATAGTCTGGCAAATGATACAGCGTACAATATCATGGAGTCCGTAACACCACTCAGGGCGCGTTTGACTTCTAATATCTATATTTAAGGATAATCATAATATATCTTTGATTGCGCATCATTTTCTCGCGTACAGCGCATCATTTATATATTTAAAAATCGTAGACGACTTGGTAATGAGCTAAGACTTAAGTCACGGAAGATTTTAACAAGAAAAGGAGTTGGCAGGCCATTCTATTTATAATTTATTTGAAAATGGAATTACGTAAATATACTTGAATATACAACTGCAAGATTCCTTTTTGAAGTGAAACTTCTAATGCGACTTCCAAGAAGGTTGCGTTAAACGTTTAACGGTACCGTGGAGGGGGTATGAAAGCACTGTTGCGTTAAACGTTCGACGCTCCTGGGGAGGGGGAATAGGGAGAGACAGAGCGAGAAAAATAATCAAACATTTCGTATCTTACTTTAGTTATCATAATCCCATCGATCGTGAATTGTAAGCAATGTTAATAAAGTTTGTGTTAAAGAAACAATATGATTTCACTAAAAATCAATTTCTACCCCTTCCTATTTTCATTTCCACATTACGAAGTTTCACTTTTTCTAAATGGTCCAAGCTGATATCTAGGTGGTCCCCCAGAGATGGCAACAGTACTCCATATGGGGTTGTTTCTTTTTATTCGAACTGACTAAGCTATTGACCTATCAAGGTCTTAACAGCTTCACCGTACTACAACTCCATATAGGGTCGAACTTGCGTTTTGTACACCGACAGTCTTTGCCCAGGAAAACTTTCACTACGTCTAAGCAGATGGCATACGGTACGGTATAGAACGCTACTTTGCGCCGATGCATGTTTAGCTTCGTCAGCAGTTAAAGTTACTAAGTCTTGTGCCAAATATAAGAGATATATGAAAATGATTGCTATAATTAAAAGTAATGTTTAAAGAAGCATCGTCATAAGTGAAGATAACTGTAAATAATTTTCTAAAATATAATTGTATGTTCTCACACTCAAAAGTGTTGTTATATTTTAAGCAAAGGGACTCTCTCTCAATTACATATATGTTTTCAATGACAGATTTTAAAATTAAGGACGTTCTAAGCAGCACGGGTGTAATAAAACAATCTAATTCTCAAAAATCCAATCAAAAACCATGTACATGAAGAACTAAGGAAATATTAAGTTTTGATGAACTAACTTCTCTATTCTTTGCTGTTCTTGTTTTTTGCTCGCTACTCAGATGATAAAATAGCTCCAGTAGCCCCGAGGATCGCATGTCCGTGGTCTCTAATACTTATGTCTATATAAAGTGTGAAAATCTATTCATAATAAGTAAGGGTCTTAAACTAATCAATACTTTTAGCTACACGCAAAAATAGTTTACTGTGAAGTTCTTAGGAAACAACTTTTGCTTATAAAAGAGGTTTTGTTTTAAAGACTATAATTTTATATATACATTTGTTATTTGAACGATCGCTTCGATTGACGTAAGTTCTAATCCTTGTGCATCTAATGTAGCATTTAGGCTTTAAAACTTCGGGGCTTTCATATAAAACCTAACACTACCATCTAAAAAACTGTTACAGGTCTTAGTAAAATTAATTGAATTGAGTGAAGTTTATATAATTCTGATTTAAGATCAGGACAATCTAGGTCTGTTTGATGCTTCATACCATAAATAAAATGTTACCCAAGTTGTTCTCTAAAATCTACTCTGCAAATAAAATTTCTGGGGCTCTCAGATATACTATTTTTTCCAAACTTGTTTGTTTGGCACAGACGTCAATTGTAATTGGCCACTTGCTTCAAGATTGACACAGGTTTAGCGCGAAGAGACTAGAGCACATATTGCTTTCTGATAATCTTCGTACATGTCCATTCGATATTTTGGGCTTGACGGAGAAGGAGTCTGCAATCAAATCGTTCGATAATTTTGCCAAGTATGTGATCGCTAATCTTAAGACATTTAACAGACGTTGAAATTACCATGACTCAAATATACTGTAGATAAATATATATGAGGAAAATCATCATTGGGAATTTTAATAGCATTTGATATTTCAATATTATTTGATGTCCTATTAAGATTAGGAATCTAGAAGCTAAAATAACGTAACAGCCTCTGTCGGTGAAGTTATTTTCTTTAAGGTCATCTATATTCTTATATTGTAACTTAAGTTCAAAGTCTGATAGAGTGAAGTCCTTTTCAAAGCATAAATAAACTACAGCTACAAAGATGTAACTTGGCTTACAACTAATTGAACAAGACCTTTGTGTCTATGTTCAAAACGTTTAACAACAGAGATAGCTCATTTAAATTTTCGATAGTGATTATAAAATACTCGTTTAAAAATTTCACGTCAATTCCTTTTAGATAACATCGAAAAGTTTCAGTTACGTAAATAGAGACATTATTCATTGGAAAGGAAAGTCACGAACGGGCAATTTGATAGCAATCAATGCAGCATCGATTGCTACGGATCATGCCACCCACGGACTTGTAGTTTGTATTAACTTTCTTACTTTGTCTGATCGTGAACTATGCGTAGATATTATTAAAACTAAACATTTTGATGTAGCATTTTTGCTTAGCAGAAATTAGTTTGATACATTCTTATTCAAAGAAATCTATCTATAAACACATTGGGGTGTAAGGGGTGTCGAATAACATCTAAGACTTAAGACACTCAAGCCAACCTCACCTCCACGTGGTGCACCCTGCTGAATAACGAACGAGGCAATGGCGAAAGCGGGGTGGTAGTTACAGCCTGACTGGGTCGCAATTAGCCCATGTATATGGCGAAAAAGCCCGTCATAGTGATTCGTTTCTGCGGTGGCCGGCATGACAGCGGTGTCCGGCGATGGGTAGAGTGGCACTCGGTGGTCGCCATTGTTTTTGGATTGTACTGTGCTTACAGTAATAATTATAAATAATTAATTATATCCTTACATAACGTTATAAATGCGAATGTGATATTTTTATGGTCTGTATAGTGTTTGGCCACAATCTGAAATAATAAAAATTCTCAGATCATTCAGTACGCAAGTCGCTACATTTTCATAATTGCTTTAATCTGGTTAATTTCTGGGAAAAAGAATTTTCAGATGCTTGATAAAATCACTCACGATCAGTAAAGAATGCCTTTTAGGATGTCATTATGAATTGCGAACCGTTTTCATCAGCACAACGAAGATCGTACCCGAGACACACAAAAGGATGAAGAGAAAACGCAAAGGTCTTAATATTTGTTACCTTGACACTAACTAGGCCGTTTCGTATACACAGATAGCCAACGGCGTCCACACCTCGTTCGAAACGAGCCGGGAATAAAAAACAAAGATCGAAAAACCAACAAACCGAAATTCTCGGCACCTCTGCCCGAGGAGCCGAAATTTAATCATACATATTATCCTGTTATGACAAGTGACCCCGAAAACTTACATAGTGTGTTCACAAAATCAATTCAAAGTGTATACTTTAATGTAAAAGTATTGATTCCAGTAGAATATATATTTTTAAGTGTATGTGTACTAAGGTGACAAAAAAGAAATTCTTTTAGTCAAAATCAAAAATACTTTATTGTATTTAGGCCCTGAGAAGGCACTTATGAACGTCAAAACTACCACTCTAAAAACAACTCAGTCATCGAGAAGATACAGGAAGAAACTTTTTTTATCTTTTCACAATAAATTATTTTACAAACATAGATAACTTTCTATTTGTTTTTGGTAATTGCACAGATTTCATGATGTGATTTTAGTAGTCGTGAAAATATCGTCCGAAATGGTGACAAAAAATGTATACATGTAAACCTTCCTGATGAATCACTTTATCTACTGGTGACACATGACAATCCGTTCAGTCGTGTTTGTGTTTATCGCGAACAAACAAACAAACTACAGCAGTGTTTTGAATTGACGAATTATCGTCTCCTATTACGCTTTAAAATAAATAACTCTGAAGCTTCACGCAGCTTTAGTTAGGGACATTTTTGTTCTATTTATTTTATTTTTAAGATACAAGGTGAACTGACAGCTAACAAAACTGACCAATATACTATAAGTAATAAGATAAATATGGCCATTTACAAGTTCACACAGATTTGCACTAATAATGTATCTATTTTATTTTCCATCATTCATTGTTCTACGGCTGGAAGATTAGTAATGAACATCGGTTTCAGTGGCGTATATTAGGGGAAGGCTCTTTTAATTCATACATCGACCAATACAGGCTGATTTTATATTCAGTTACTTTGCTTATATATTCTTACTAGCCGACCCGTGCCCACTTCGTTGGGCGGTAATACGTACACGTGGAATGATTATATTGCGCTAAAACGCAGCGGAAGCTCTGAAAAGGAAAAAATACCTCGAATTTGGGACATTCTTCATTGCTGCTCCGATCTTATGGGTATTAGCGTGATGATATATAGGCTATAACCTTCCCTGATAAATGAGCTATATAACACTGAGAGAATTTTCCTAATCGGACCAGTAGTTCCTGAGATTACCCCTTACAACGTCACAAACTCACAAACTTTACCTCTTTATAATATTAGTATAGATTATTTACTAGCAGACCCGACAGAAGCAGTCCCGCCCACATTATAAAAAAATCCTTGATAAATTATATCCTTCCTCATGAAATTATATACTAAAACCTCCCCCATGAATGACTTTATCTACTGGTAAAAATGAAAATTGGTTCAGTAGTTTTTGAGTTTATCGCGTACAGACAGACAACGCGGTAGGAGACTTTGTTTTATACTATATAATGATACTCTAGAGAAGTTTCAGCTTTTGACTAAACTCTCATCTAATACTTAACCCCGATATGGCTTAAGATGAAAACATGCTAAATCTAGAGGAAGATTAACCCTCAAATGCAGCTCGAGAAGTACACTTGTAGGTTTTTGAGGACATATTTTTAACTTGAGTGTGGTAGAAAATATTAAAAAAATTAGATTAGTAAATTATTAGATTTAAAAAAAAATCCCTATGTATAGCTCTTTTATTGACCACCTCCCCTCCTCTCTCCTCTCCCTCCCCTAACCCTTCTCCCCGAAGGGTGCCAACGCACTAGCAACTCCTCTGGTGTTGTCAGTGTCCATGGATGGTGGTGATCACTTAACATCAGGTGACCCACCTGTTCGTTTGCCACCTATGACATAAAAAAAACACTTGAAGGTCTTTGAGGACATATTTTTAACTTGAGTGCGGTAGAAAATATTTAATTATATTAATTATATTAATAATCCCTATGTATAGCCTTTTTTATTGCTCATAAGTTACCTCTGTTAAATTATACAATTACTACGTAGCCTCTATTTAAAAGCAATATGATATCACTTCACGGCGCATGCTGAAAACAAGTCTATACTCACGGTTTCTCACTACGAATTACAAGAAAACTATTCAACTTTGGTAAACATAACAGTTAACGGCTCATAAATTGAACCTTTAATAATTATAAAGAGATGTTTGTTTTATTTAAATCAATATGTTTCATTTTTTTTTAACAATTTTCTGTAGCCCCTTCGCGCAACGCAACCAAATTGTCGATACAAAAATCTCAGTACATTTACAATTTTCTTAATAAAAAAAAAAACATTTGGTTATGCTACATACAATTAAGTTTAATACAGAGGATATCATTCAGAAAATTCCATGTGGTATAATCGATTCAACCGTTGGGGAAATTAACCCGGACAAAAAATACACACTTTAATATTATTCATTTGAAAAAATAATGAAATTACCTTTTTTGTATTTATGAGTTTAAAAAAAAATACTAACGTGTTTAATCAGTATAATTATGGACAAATATCCAGTTTTTCACGTTTGTATTTAATGTCTGCAGATTTAAACCAAGTCAGAAAAGTAATAGTATTTTTTTTTAAATATTGATAAACAAAAATACTCGTTGAAATTTGGAACCATCTGTATATTTGGCCATATAATAATTTACATGGTACGCTCGCCCCGTATAATTAGGCCTGGTCTGACCAACGCTGATTGCTTATTATATTGATGTTTCAATTTTATACCCATTTTTATGGTCATCGACCAACCGTGGGGGGTGGCCACCCAGACCGTCTTCCCTCCCTCTCGCACTCGAGATAGTTTACGTAAGTCTGTACTCGTTTACTTTTACTGTAACGTTTACTCGTGTTCCTGTCCTTTTCACTCTAGTACGTGTTTATTTGTTTTCCTTTTCTGGTGCGAGATAGTGATTACGGCGGTGAAGAAAGTTGCTCCTTGCCGTGATGGAACGGCTGTTTAGTAATCAGCTAGCGGGGGTGATGTTGAACCCAAATGTTCCCTTATTAAAGCCCACTGATAATACAATTCACGATTTTGGTCGCACGCTGTATAAAAACATCCCTAATAACAATAAAACTAAATTGCCTTGTTTGTTTGGACGAAAACCGTAACTGCGTTTTCGATTTTATTGAGTCACAAGTTTGTTCATTAAAAAGTAATACTTAGAACGATATTTTAAAGTAATAACGAGGTATGACCGATTCGTGTAAGTAATTCGTACTACACGGGTTTCAATGAACCGAGTTAATACGCGAATGATTTTGTGTATAATTTTTTTTTAAATGTCATAGCAGACAAACGAAGAGGTGATTCACCTGATGTTAAGTGATCGCCACCGTCCATAGCGACACTAGGGGAGTAGAAAGTGCGTTGCCAGCATGTGTTTGGGGGAAAAGGAGGGAGGGGGAGAGGAGAGTGGAGGTGGGCCTCCGGCGCTCTCACTGACCCAACAAAATGCAACAATGCAAGCACTTTTACTTCATGTCGGCTTTCTATGAGAGGGTGGTACTACCCCGGGCGAGTCGACCCATTCATGCTGAAACCAGTAATAGCTTTAGCTTGGCTCTACCACCTACAAAATATAGGTAATAATTAAATTTTTTTACTAATCTAATCATTTTCTTTTTTTTACAGCTTCACCGGACTACTAAGGCGAGCGCTTAAGGCACTCAGCCGATTTTATTTTGACTACTAGCTCAAGGGTGTACGGCACACCTCGGCTTGGGCTGTTGCCTAGGTTACATAAAAACACGAATCATTTCACGTGAAGCGGACACCAAAAAAATCCGAGGTTCTGAAATTCATTAATATTGAACCTAATCGAACCCCCAGTATAAAAGGTATACCAAAGTGAATACACAGTTTCTTTTATTTTTGTTTTTTCTTTTCAATTGTCAGGACAAAGTTATTATGAAAAAATGGTTGAAAAATGTATGGTAAAAAATCTCCGTTGAACAAAGTGAGTAAGGTAGAAAGATCATAGAAAACTCTTCAAAAACATTGACATAATTTGCAATTTTATTTCATTATATAGTCATATTGTAAAGGGAAGATCTAGTGCCATTTTCTTGTACACTCCTGCAATAACATGGTGAGGGGCGGTCAGCAATTTTATATTAAAAACCATAATTATGAAAACAAAATGTCACTTAACAGCAAGCAACATCTACCATTGATGGAGTGGCATAAGATAATCGAGGTGAAAAAATAGACAAGAATATATCAAGATCATTCGCGGTATGCGGACTCGTCGACAGCGTATCTGTGTCAAACACGTATATATTCTGTGGTATCCTAATGAATTTGTTGGACGTTTCTTTTTGTCGAACAGGAATCCGTGCGGTCCGTGCCATTGTTTTTTTTTCCCGTTTAAATTTGTTTTTAACCCTAAATCGTTCGCTCGAATTGATGTCGCGTCTATCTCGACGCTTTGATCTCGATTTCGAGTCAGCGTTTTACAAAGTTTCGTTTGTTTGCTACATTGTTAATTATTGGTGTCACAGACACATTGATTTACGTAAAGCTAGTATAGATTAAAGTAATCGATTAAATGGTAATAAATAAATAATACCTCATAATACCTACCTTACCCTTGCCTCCTATAATATAAAAAAATAATTATAATAATTTACCGATGAAAATTTAGGTATCTGTTCATTATTTACTCTTTTATTTTAAATTCACATGCTTGGTTGAATCAATATGAATATATATAATGTTTATATAATGTTCTTTTATTTATTCATTTTTGAACTTATATTCATACATGTTCACTTTTAGCTACGTGAGAGCATTTAAACTTAGATAATATATCGAATGTTACTATTTTAATTTTTATTGCTTAAATAATCTATTTGTATTATATTATACTATACACTACATATACATACATTATACAGTAAACCATAATAACATTATTTAAATACATTATTTTACTATTTAAATATTACTACATACATACATGTATATGTAGGTACAAGCGAAGGGTATATTATCTATCAGGGCTTAACTACGAAATGGTTGAAATATTTTGACAAAACTTTTAATAAAAGTTAAAAAAATATTCAGGTAGCTAGGGTATTACACTTTTCCACGGAATTTAAGTAGCAATGATAAAATTTAAGAGATATAAATATGTTGTAAGAGTGATGAAATAAATATACGGTCAAAACAAAAGAAAGTCCAGAATCGGGCACTTATACAGAGAGGGAAATACTTGGGATTTATCCCCCCTCCTCTCAAAATCTGACGTTACATAAAATAAACGGGATCATAACCACTGCAAAGTACGAGTTTATATGGTTATTTCAGTATTTGACCTGTTACCTGAGACCTGTTTAAAATACTTTCAATGTTAGATAGCTCATTTATCGAGGCTATATTTCATCACGCTAACACCAATACGAGCGGAGCACCAATAAAGAATGTTTCAAAATCTCGGTGTTTTTTTCCTACTCAGAGCTTCCACTGCGTGTTAGCTTTAGTCCAAATAAATATAAATATTTGGAACTTTGAGAACCGCAGCGGCTGGCGGCGGCGCCTGCGCTTCATTTATAAATCACAAGCGACCATCTTTAAGATTATCCGATTAACTATTCGACTGTTAAGGAACACAGATCCTTTCTCTTCGACCCATGTTTTTGACTACTATTACATTCACGCTCGTTAAGTTTTCGTCTTGAGTATTTGAAACAGATTCGGTTAGTTTTGAAGTTTTTTTTTTGTAAGTAACCAATACGGTTCTGTAAACTACAAAGCTGTTGTAACTGTATTTGCAATTAATTAAAATAAATAGAAACACTATTTCGAGGCCTGGACTAGAGAAGAATTTCGGTACATGGTTTTATTATGAAACAGAATCTTTATCTATACTAATATTGCCTCTGCCTCTGCCCGCGACTTCGTTCGCGTGGAATAGTTACTTTGGGCTAACGCTTACACGTAGAGGAAGCTCCCAAGAGGAAAAGATACCCGATTCTGAAACATTCAAGACCAATAGGAGCGGAGCACCAGTGTCAAAAATCATTAAAAAAAAACTAAAAAACTTATGGACGGAAAAATTTGAACTTCGTTCTCGGTGTATAAAAACAGGAAATTAAAAAAAACTTAAACATCTTATATGACTGATTACAATTGGGTTTAGCTCATTTTTAAATGTAAAGACACATTTATATTTTATAAAGACAGTATAAAATACCCATTGAACTTAATTTTGTTTTAGACAAGTTTGCAATCTCTTAGTCCGCTTAGCCGTAACGGTTCATAGAGCTTCTGGACCATCTCCCGACCTGTGCGTCGTAGTCCGGTGAAGTTGTTAAGACCTTGCTAGGTCAATAGATAAGTCAGTTTGAAAAAAAAACCTGTGTGTTCTCTCCTTATAACATACGGTCATTCAAGCGTAACTTGAAGATATATTTACGTCATACATGACAGCGACCACCGGATTGCTTAATTTTTCGGTGGTCACCGGTAAATTGTACTGTATTTGCTAGAAGGCACACAGTCCCTTTGCCCTGTTTCTATAAAAAGTGTTAGAAAAAATGTGTTATGTAGAAACGACATACGATACGTATATGATACATTTTAGATCGAGTTCGGTGACGCTGTAAAAGCCAATGAGACCAAAAGTCGATAAATTCGAAAAAAAAAATTACCCAGTTTGCTAGAAATTCGATGCGATCGTTTGTGAAATAGATATCCGCAGGGGTCTATTCATTTTTTTACGTTAAAACAAAAAGCCAACCTGGCTACTAAAAATAAATTCAATGTGACATTTTTGTATGTTTGTTTTATAGAAAAAAATATTAAGCCCACAATAATATAACTGTCTCATATTATTTATTTTGCGTTTTTTAATTTTATATTTGCTTTAGGTACTATAGCGAATTGTAGAGCGGTCGAATTTGTAAATTAAAATATTGTCCAAAACCTTGCAGATTATTTAGAAAGTTTAACAGAGTAAGTCAATTTCTTTTTTATATTTAACCTATGTGTCTGATTGAACACTTTAATCTTACACAAAACACATCTTACAGAAAAATGCACATTATTTTTTTTTAATTTTAGTGGGCTCCCCATTGTTCCCCAAAAAAATTCTAGCTCCATCAGGAGTGTCGCTGATGAGGTATTATTATCAAGTCATACTGCAGTTTAGCTTCATCCAAACATGGTTCAGTCAAGATTCTGTGACAGATACCCATGTTCTGGTAACTATTTCTCATACTACTAATCTATGACTCTCTTTCGATATTGTTTTTGGCACACTTCATCATCAAGTGATGCACGTCCTCATTTTTACTACATACATCGGAGAAACACAAATTTAAAATTGTAGTTCTTATCTAAGTATTACAATCGAAAAATGATAGCCTATTAGTCAATTTTCAGCTTCTATATGTTAGATTACGTTAATTCACATTTACATTTCGCACGGCCAACTTTACGTCGCTCTATGGGCAAAAAAACTCGCTAGAAGAAATGGTATCATCTAACATTTTTATTTCGTTTTTAATAAAAGCTGTGTATATATTCTGAGTTAGACCAAAATTATGAGACTTTGCTGTATGTATTTTGTTTTCATATTCACGGTTAAAAAAACGGTTTAGTTGCTTGTTATTGTATGGAAGCTGCACTTCAATTAGACCCTATTCCTTCATCTCAATATGTCTAGAAGTGAAACCTACATGGATAGTAAGTAGTAGATCATCCCATCAATATACTATTTTTTTTCCGAGAGTGCCCGTTTAATTTTACCAGCGCACAACTTTGGCACAGAATCGAGTACATTAAATTTAATCCTAAATGTATTTATTATTTTAACATGTAAAAAGTTTTAAGAAACGTTAATAGATAAAACACCGCAAGTAAGTCAATGAGAAAAATGTCATCTCACTTTAGTCGATGCATTTTAAACTGAGTTGTCGAGCAATAAATGTCACTGACAGTGGGAATGTGCACGCAATGCAACCCGTTATCGATATTCTATCTATCGACCTTCATTAGCACTCTGACTCCTGATTGGTCGTTACGAGTTAGGGTTGTTGTTTTTCTATAAATATAAGATTTTTTGTTATGACACTCATTACATTACTTTGGCTTCGTTACGCAATACGCACAATGGAGAATTTATTTTGTAACGCGATAACGTGAACAGATAGCGAAAAATTATTCCTATTAATACTTAACATAATTTAGCATATCGATCGTACCTATCCCGTTCTCGATATGCACCTCTACAATTCGTACGCACATCACTACACCTCTCCATAAGACCTGTAAAAGCGAGCGAGACAGACAGATAAATATGATTTATGACCCGAAGCTTCAGTTCATAGTGCGTCGACTATAACCAATAAGATTGTCCATAACCGTCAATTTAATTTTGAAAAGAGTTGTATTTGTAAAAATAAACTTCTTAGTAATCTTTAGTATTAAGAAACTCCTAGGAAAAATATAATACTTTTTGCCTCACTTTTTTAAACTATAATTTGTTTATTAATATATTTAAAGATTTTATTAAGAACATAGGTCTCATAATAGAAAATATACATAATACTTTTACTTGTTATATTTTCTAAATCTTTCCCACGAGAAAACTTTAATATAGATAAAGGAAAAAGAATGCAAAGTTCGTCTGCATTTTTATATAATTTTTAGATATCCTATAATAATAGTATACTTAATTATACACATAATAATAATATACACATCTAGAATCATAGAAACGACACACACACAACATCAAAAACTCACCGACAAGTATCTCAGAGATCTTGTTCGACCCGCGTTAATTCCAGCAGTCAACTAGTAATTGACCCCATCGCTTCCTATTTAACTGGACCACCCATGATTACATGTCTCTGAAATTTGCATCATCCTTTTTAATATTAGCCTCGCTATTATATAACTACGTTGGTACACATACGGTGGAAGAGTTTCTTTTATTTTTCGAACTCGGTTAGTTAGTCTAGCCAAGTTATTCAGAATACATATTTGAGTTCGTACGGTACACATATGGACTTTCCTAACCCATACATGTATGAATAGTTTAGCTAGCCTAGCTTAGTTAGGTCCGCGATGTTGCATTGTAGGCAATAGTCCAAGGCGAGGTTCGGTGACTTTGGCGTCCTTGAGTTTATTGCTATACTGCTGAGTGCCTTAAGGTCTTGCCCAAAAAAGTTCAGTGAAGCTGTAAAAAACTAGCTGGCAAGATGAATCGTCCTTGTTTTTATTATACTATGCTAAACAGTCTTGTCTGATATTGGGTTACAATGCATATGGTAGCGATAATAGATAGACGCTGGCACACAAATACAGATGCAAAGTGATGCTGGTTCATTAATTTGTGTGTTCCGATATCGTGTCGATCTTCGTAGGTTAGAGTCTTTGCGAATGAGATAATGTTTTCGGTAAAGGAAGACTATAGCATGGTGGTAACCCTCTTTTAAGTCCGCCTATCTAGCTACCACCCTAAAGTTGAAGATTTGCATAAGTTGGAGACAGATGTGTTCTGGAAGCCACACTTGAGAATCAGTCTAGCTTTAGCGTGTTTACCTTCTTAGACTATATCGACAAATGCTAAAATCTATGTAAGCATAAAAAAAAATGCCCTACAACAAAGCAAGAATGGGCGTGAATGCATGATTTTCTTTATTTACCATGAATGGGTCGACTCGTCCGAGGTAGTACCACCCACTCACAGAAACATCGACGTGAAGTAACAGTGCTTGCACTGTTGCGTTTCGTTCGATCAGTGAGAGCGTCGAAGGCCCACTTTCTCTCTCCCCTCCCCCCCCCATTCCCTCCAACAGAGGCTGGCAACGCACTTGCGACTTTCCTGGTGTTGCTAGTGTCTATGAATGGCGGTAATCACTTAACATCAGGTGACCCGTCTGTTTGTTTGCTTCCTATAAAAAAAACTATTTATGAATCCTATTCCCCTTTGTAGTCAGTCAATATGTGAATATATTGATATATTTTGTTAGTAATTAAATGTATTCAGAGGATATGTTATCATCAATATCTTGTAAAGTAGAATGTTCATTTTGCTGTTCTTCAAGATAGCTAGCCTACTCATATCAGTGCACAAGGTGTTCACACCATCTTTAGGATATTAGTAAACGATATCAAATATTAATGCAGTTTTGTTTGACGTTGTACCATGAGGTGAATTATTATTTACATAAATTTACATAGTCACGCCCCTAAATTAACATAAATATGATGGCTTCATAAGCTTACTCGTGTTTTTGAAGGTTATATTTCGTTGACGCGTTACGAGAAATGTATCTTGAAACGGATGTTATGCGCGGTGATGTAACACACCATGTAGTTAGTTTTCTAAAGGCCTTACTAATATTATAAATGCGAATGAGAGTTTGTTTGTTTGTTACGCTTTCACGACATAATTACTCAACAGTTTATCGTGAAATTTTGCATACAAGTTGTCAGGTGTACAGAGAAGTACAAAATGATCGGAAAAAAGTACTTTTTCCGATGAATAGGTCAAATCTTTATTAACGAGAGTGAAGCCGTCAGTAAAACCTAGTATTATATAAATCATTTTTCAAATAGTAGTTATGTATTATATATTTAAGGTTTTATTCATAGTATTTAATATCGTCTTTCTCCATTCAAAACGATAAATATTTATATAAATATTCTCTTTATATTCACAGTTTACGTCTAATTATACCTATTAGTGGGCGCCCAGAGGTCGACATTCGACCATAGTTCAATGATTTTTTAAAGTTTGAATTTTATTAGGGTTCTTTTGTCAAAGGGTATTTTATGTTATAATATCATTGTAGAATGTAGAATGAAAAAGGGTAATTGGAACGTAAGAGTAAAATAATACATACAGTCGAGCATAGATAGCAACCTCCTTCACAACCTTTTTTGAAGTCCTTTATTGACAGATGTCAAAATGTCTTTTTTATTTACATGTGTGTATATGTTGTGTAAAATTGAAGCAGTAGTGTGAGTAATGGATATTTTAATTAATTTAATGTACTTCTAATGCATTTTATATAAAATAAATAGCTTTCTGCACTTCTCCTCCATATAAACTTTAACTATGCCAAATTTCACGTTCATCCGTTCGCGCATTTCTCTCAAAAAGGGATACAAAGTTTGGGCTACACGTATTAATATATAGATAACTTAACTCACTTATAGTATCTCATAATAATCCTTAGATATTATAAAATATATCGACATACGATGTATGTATGTCGTATGTCCGCCGGTTTGTTATTCTGGCCGTTAGTGTGCTTAAAACACGAAAAATACTGAAATGATTAAAAATTAACATTAATCAAATGAAACAATTGCGTCGTCATACTCAAATATATTGGTTCTGTACTGCATCCAACTTAGTATTATGTAAATAGAGATACAATACCGTACAATAAACCTTATCATTTATGATCACTACATATTATAAAAAAAGTACTCTACCGCGTCTGTCTCTTCGTGATAAACTAAAAAACTACTGACCGCTATCTTAAAGGGGGCTTCATCAGTTGATAAACTCAAAATCATGGGGAAGATTTAGGTATATAACTTTTCAAGGTTTTGTATTTATTTATCAAGGCGGGACAACGTCAGCCGAACTCGCTAGTATACATTTAATTATCTATATTTATTAATTATGATTATTTTTATAATTATATATATATAAATATATATATATTTACTAGCGGGCCCAGCGGACGTTGACCTGCCTTGATAATAAAAAAAATCCTAAAAGTCAACCGCAGCGCCACCTACTGGGCCTATTTGAATCTATACCATTCTCGGATCCACTGGAACACGCACACAAAATTTCATAAAAATCGGTCCAGCCGTTTTGGAGGAGTTCAGTGATATACACACTCACAGAAGATATTTATATATAAAGATATTATATTTATAAAAATAGTATAAACCATGTACATTTTTATTTGTTGAAGTTTCGCAAAATTAATGTACACGTTTTTGCTTGTTTAAATTGAACACAACATCCTTAATACATTTTAATAAATCTTTTTTTTATTCTGAGAAATTTGAGAAATATTTACAAAACGCTTCCATTTTAACATTGAATAGAAAATTTAATTTATTTCCATTTATAAATCATTTAAACTCAATTCCACATATATCTTTGAGCCGTTCCAATACGTAAATGATTAAGACGGAGTAAGTACCGAAACCAAAGCTATGTTGAAATTCGGACTGTCAAAAGCCGATGTCAGGAGCGTTTTACCCTTCAAGTGTCTCTGACATTCCCTACCCTCCCAGTCTACTGCACTGCCCGCTTTCTTACCCCCTCGTTGACCCTTTGTATTGCTGTACATTACCATTTGTATTCGATAGTGTTAATTCTCTGGACGATTAACAATTTTTTTTATTTAGAACACATTTTATTTGCACCATTAAACACCGCCTTTAAGAGATCCACTGCATGGCTATGGGCTTCTTCTCGGAGGAAAGTATAGCATAGTCACCACGCCAACCGATTTCAAACTCTGAACCCACCGTTCTATATTTTTATTTTTTGGGACAACAAGAATACTCTCCAAGTTTAGGTTTCCTCACGATGTCTTCCTTCACCATCAACCGATAGTGTTACCAGTGTAAATTTGTAAATCTACATGGATGCTGAAAAATTCGTTGACATGCCGTGGTTGGAACCTGCAGACATCGCATTGATACTCCACCGGTAAAGCCATTAGATCTCAATGACTTATTTTGTTTTGCCTTCATCTGCTTAGCGATAATGGTGCAGTTGGTAGCTGGTATCGTATTCGGACATGGCGTTGATTGACGCATATTCGAATCGTTGTAACCGAGTCAGCTTTTGGTGAAGGAAAACATTGCGATGAGATCATACCATAGTGGTATAGGGTTTTTTTCTAAGTCGCTTGGTTAGATACTACCCTTAAATTGAAAATCTGTCGCCAAACACTTATTAGTGTATTCCCGCAAATGCACTTGAGAATGAGTCTCCTATAGGTTTAGCGTGTCCACCATCTTAAACTAAACGTCTATGTGGTCAAACGCTAAAACCGGTATTGTGTAAAAAAGATCAAACCGTTTTATAGACACGTTAAGTAATTGCAGATTTAACTTTTCCTTTCTTGGTGATGTTTCATTGAAGAAACTGTCACTTTGTATAAGCCTATCATAAAATAAAGTAATGTAAATAACCAAGTAAAGTTCACTGTAATATTTACTACATGGTGATACCAAATACTCATCCAAATTGCTGCCGTAATTTATCACTACTTCATAAATTTTGACGTCCTTGGTCATACCTCCAATATAAAAAAACCGTTGCTATAGCATCGTGTGTATAAGTGGTATCGACTTTATTACTAGACACCGGATGCGTTGTAAAACTAAGTGATTTTTTTTTTGTTTCATTTATACATTTATTTTATGACAAGCTTCTAACCGCGACATTGTCCGCGTGGATTAGATACTTTGGACTAACGCTAAAACTAAGCTTTCCTCGATAAATGAGCTATCTAACACTGAAGGATTTTTACAAATCAGATCAGTAGTTCCTGAGATTAGTGCGTTGAACCAAACAAACAAACCCTTCGGCTATATAAAAGTAGTTTCAATTTCTACTCGTCTCTCGTACTCAACTCGAGCCTTCATTCAAATTACAATAAGTTGTGATAGATTGGACCGATTTTAATGAAATAAAGACTAAATTATTCCCGAAGATAGGCTTTACGATATTATGAACCAAGTGCTCTAGCAATGATGCGTATTCATACAAACAAACAGACAGACAGAAATTTCTAAAAATCATTGAAATGTATTCTATGTATCCTAGATACCTGCAATATTTTTTTTCACAAAAATCGAAAATGTACAGACACGTTACATTTACATTTTTATTATATATAGAGAAGAAGTAATTCAATACAAAACTAATATTTTTGTGATAATATATATTACATTAAGATAGGGCCATATAATGAGTCGTTATATTTCAAAATGGGACAAATTCGATTTGAATTGTTCATATAATATCTTCGATCTTTTTTTTTAGCTTTTATACACCACAGTGTATGTGCACAGGACAAAGCCCAAATTTTGCCGTTCATAAGATTTTAAACATTTTTTATGATCCTCAAACTAACACCTTTTGAAATATAACGACTCATATATCGGATAGGATAGGATCGTCTTGTGCGCGTGGTTTCTCGAACCGAAGCCCTTGACCGGACGACCCTCTGGTATTTTACCACCTGTCACCGTATTGTTCCTCTACTGCTCGCCACAGAATTAGCCTTGCTTATAATGATTTTATATATGATGGAATAAATGAATTTTCTTGTTTTTCTTGTTTCTTGTTTAATAGTTGACTAACTTTAGTATAATTAGAATAACTTAATTTTCTTGTTAAATGTTGAAATTTAAAACATCAATGAATTTTGGTCAATTTGATCTCCAGTTATTTTAATTAAAATGACCAGCTAATCTTTAATTACTCCCTATCCTCTAGAATCAATGGAATTAATTCTAAAAAATGGATTATATCAATTGAATCGAGAACCGATAGTAAGCCACTCGTACGGACACCCAAAGGTGTCATGGAGACGGCTAACGGCTTACTCGAGCGAAGTTAGATATGGACTTGAGTCTAATATAGCCTAATACGAGCTCCTCGGGGTTCACGATCGCCCTTAAGTGCTGGCCCCGCTTGAGAGAACACGAAATTAGCACTCGAGAAATTCTTGAGGCCTATGTCAATATGAAAATATTTCTTTGTACGTATTATTGAGAAATCTCGTGAAGGTCTCATGACTTTCTTTGTTATTCAAGTACTTTGTAAACATTTATTGACCGCAAGCGCGAAGGATTTTCTATATTATCACCGTTTTTTTATTCCCCTTAGATTTGATTGTGGATAGAATGAATTCAGAACAGCAAACCCATCTTCTCTTCCCCTCCCCCTTTCCCCACCCCTCCCTCCCCCCTAACACAGGTTGGCAACGCACTTGTGACTCCCCTGGTCTTGCTAGTGTCTATGGACGGCGCTGATCACTCACCATTAGGTGACCCATCTGTTCGATTGCCTCCTATAGTATAAAAAAAACAATGAAATTTCTCTTTATTACATAATATATCATTACATAGTATAAAACAAAATCCTCTACCGCGTCTGTCTGTCTGTCTGCTCGCGATAAACTCAAAAACTACTGAACGTATCTTCATGCGGTATTCGCCAGTGGATAAAGTAATTCATGAGGAACGTTTTTGTATATAATTTGTCAAGGTTTTTTATTATCAGGGTGGGGCATCGTCCGCCGGGCCCGCTAGTTTGATATATTATATCATTCAGAGGTGTCAGTGGTATTGATGACCGCTTTTTCTAAAGTTAAATACTTAAACTAGTGTTACCTAAGCGGTAAGTAACAAGTTATAGAGTGATTATTTATTATTGTGATACCAGTCTTATCATACAGGATTACTTGTTAAAATAGATTGTATTGTAAGAAAACAGACTCATATCCAAAAATAGATTTGATCGTTTATATCATATTCATCTTATAAATTATATTCGATCTCTACATATATTTAAGTGTATGATGGTATATCTGATCGACAAATTCCAATAACACTGGACTAATAATCGTGAATTTGGTACACCAAAGTCGGTCGTTCTTAGCAGATAAGAAACAAGCAGTATGCAACAACCAATAGGTGTGAAATTGCACTTTATACAGAAAATAGTCAAGATACGAACAAAGAATATTCATATCTTGTGATATTGTTAAAATTTTAAATACCTAAAATAATAACAGCTTATTGCTTAGCAGCAAAATAACTAAAAGCTGTTTATGACACCATTTGTTGATAAATAACATAACAACGTAATTATATATTAACATATAACAGCTGTTGTCGTCAAAAATATTATGATAACTGTGCATATTATTCATAATTATTTTCCTATCCTGTAAAATATGTATTACTTCAATATATTCATTTTCTTTTAAAGTAAATTTAAGACCTGTTCCTACATTACAGTGTAACTTCCTAACATTGTCCTGCCATTAAAATATTAAACTAGATATTTCGAAAACCACAAACTTGTTCACTATAATTAAGGTACAGTACGGAATATTTAAAACTGTCCGGACACGACAACTAGCTTCTTTAATAAAACATCTCATATCGATTACTTACTGTACGGTGTTTATCGTATCAGTTTTCGTCGTACCGAGTCAATTAAACTAGTATAAACCTCTTATCAACCACCCCTTAGTAGTTCCCCCACTTTCACAAACCAACATGGCGTCACGATTGTCACCTAGCCACAAACAATTTTCCCAAACTTGTCATAACTAGCAAAACTCAATCTTAACGATCTATGAATAAAGGTACGCGTATGGAATTTTAAAAACTAGTTACACCACCTTGAAGGTTTATTCTTTAAGCCCGTGTGCAATATTTGCCTATTTCACTCTTAGAATATTTTGCATCGAATTTAAGATTTATGTTCATAATGATAGGATTGAATTTAGAATACGGTGTATGGAGTATTGTTAGTTTTGTTGTTCCGAGTACGAGCTGGAGGCGTGACATTAACGCCCGCGGGTGTACAAGAATTATACATGAAGGGTTGTCGCGGTAGGGTTAAGTGGGATATTTTTAACGGCGAAGAAAAAAGGGTGATTTATTATTGATGAAGGAATGGCCGGCCGTGTCGCCTTTTGAGGACCTTGTCAATTGTTCCTTTGCTTCGTCGAAATAAATAGTCCCGAGTTAGGTGTACTTTGCCTTTGAATTATTTATGTGCACGACATGACAAGGACTGTACCTGTGTCTACATTCGTAATTTAAAATTAGAAGTTCTTTTTTTTTAAGGAACCTGTTTACTTAGGAAACCTTTTTATCATACTAATTGATGTATTTAAAATTACAGACTTTGTATCAATTGTCTTTTATTTTCTAAGGTTGTAGTCAACGGACCTTATTGTAACTGTGTAAAAATGTATTGTGTGCTATTATGAAAACACCCACTGTGCTTTGTCACCTTTTAAGGATCACCTTTTAATATTTTTGAAGTTATATTTCTTTTGGCGCGTTAGGGAAAAATGATGAGAGTAAATTTTTACGATGCGTGCGCACACCGTCACGAAAACTCGACACCCTGAAGTTAGCTGTAGTCAACTTTTTCTATTGTTATTGTCGTTTTTGCTACAAAGGTAGAATAAGGCGAAAAATAAAATTTTTGAAAAGATCTTTATTTTGTTACGCCAAACAAGTATAACTTCTAACGCGTGTACATAAGATTCGAATCAATAATTCGAATTAATTCATCATTTATTACCTGAGGTTCTGCAGCCTCCGCCTTATTCTGATCCTCTTGCTCCAGTATATTCCTTCATATTTTACATTGCCGACTTTTCAAACTCTCACACCAATAAGTTTGTTCGTCGTTACGAACGTCATCCACTATCAATCCATCCATCCAAGCTATTCCATCTAAGTTGAGTTGGTAATTTATTTTATTAACATCACACCTGAAGAAAATTTGTCTTAAATCAGGTATATTGTACAATGTATATGTTATACTCGTACGTTTTTATTTACCTATAGCAAGCAAACATAGCAACGGATTAACCTACGTTCTGTTAAAAAATATTTGGTAGAGAAGGAAACACTCGGACATCATTAAAAAAGTGCCTTCAACGATACAAAGATGAAATATTAATAACATGAAGTACTCGTGTAGGCCGAAATCGCCTTTTTGGCGTACCCGACCGCGGAGTAAGCGAAAGAGAGCAAAACGATCGCACACACGACTCAGAACCACCTATAATAAGGCTATTGTTTTTATACAAATACAATATTGCGGTTATAAATCGGTGGAGCCTACAAGCACAGGGAAATGTATCGAGTAGCCTTACATCGACGTACTTACTTTTAATTCGTTCATAAGTTTTTTATTGCTTTTAATTCACTTGTGCTTAAATGGAAAATGTTGTAATGTAAAATTTAAAATTTCATGACGATTTAGTGTTTCCATGTCAGATATTTTTTACATAATTTGATGCTTCTTGCGTTTCGTCTTTCTATTTTTTGAGTTAAGCGGTGTGACAGAATATTTACGAGACATTTAATGTAGTTTTTTCTGTCCATGTGTTTTTATCTTCGATTACATTGTAATATTACTTTTCTGAGACATAAGTTCATAATGTGCCACGGTAAAATAATCCGAATGTTATCTGGCTCTATATTTTGTAATGCTGATGGTGTTTTACGTAATGTTGTATGTAATGTAATGTAATGTAATGTAAGTGAAAGTGTGTAAGTGTAAGAAAGTGTAAGTGAAGTGGATGGGAAATAATACCACGGAGCATTGATTCATAGTTGCAACAAAAACTCCCTGAAAAGTTCTAACAAGACGGCCACCATCTTGTTAGAACATTGAAATGTTCGCAAGATACTTGTAATATTATTAGCTACTCGATAATGGCAGTAATAATCTACTAGAAGATTGGTTTCCTTGACCAAGCAAGGTCTTAACAGCTTCACCGGACTACTAAGGCGAGCGCTTAAGGCACTCAGCCGATTTTACTTTGACAACTAGCTCAAGGGTGCGCGGCACACCTCGGCTTTGGCTGTTGCCTGATACATGCAGTTCGCGACCTATCACAGAAAGTTCAAGCGAGTGCGCCGTGCAACCGAATTCGGGTACAAATTGTACATAATTGCTCGATCGCCGAACCTATAAATTGTAAAGCAGTATTTACATTGACAGATTTTTTAAATGTTCCATATAAATAAAATTATAGAGGGAGCTTTTGGTGGGATCTTAGGCCGACATGTAGTGAATTTTATTAGTTTTAATTTCTTTATATTAATTTTGATAGATATTAGTAGTTAATATACTGCTATATTTTGTAGGTGGTAGAGCCACGCTGAAGCTATTACTGGTTTCAGTATGAATGGGTCGGCTCGCCCGGGGTCCGGTGTCCGGTGAAGCTGTTAAGACCTTGCTAGGTCAATAGCGTAGTCAGTTC
>MU159616.1:31064-117809 GCA_015888305.1 Antheraea pernyi | reverse complement strand
ATTTGTAGATGGTTAAAAAAGAATAAAACTTTATAACTGAGAATACCTACTACGTTATATGAATGGGCGGGTGGTCCATCACTAACATGCCGCGATGCGCCCCGCTGTGACCACCTCACATACCGGCTTGTCTTTAATACAATAAAATATTTCATATTACCAATAATCCCACCAAACAATCTCTGTCATCAATTACTACGTGACCTACTTTATGTTATTCGAAATATTGGCAAACGTTATCCATACTTTTTTGAGCTTCGAACGTGTACCTAATACATTTTATAAAAATAAATAAAAGTCTATGGAACGCGAGCAGACATTCAAATAAAGAACATCGCGGCCGCGTTGGCGCCAACGTTCCGTGTTTACTTTTTTTACGTGGACCACGATTCAATTTGCTGGAAGATCAGCCACTGACGGGGGTCACGATTGATGTCATCGGCGCTTGATCCTACTCTCTACTAATTAACATGAAACACGTAAATGTCTAAAATAAACAAGTAATTGCCCTTTTTTAATTAATATATATTTAAATCTGTATATAGATAGAGAAATATAAAACGATTCAGTACAATTTCTTCCTCTTTAGCAACCGATTTCTTTTACTTTTTTATATAATTGCTATTGATAATCTTTACAGATATCCTATACTAATTTGCATAACCTCTACAGATAATTATAATAATAGGTGTAGCATGGACAATACTTTCAAAACTACCTATATTTTCGAATAAAAGGCTCATCAAAATCACTTAATAAGTTTCTAATATTGGCCCAAATAAACAGTAGACACTTAAATTCGTACACAAGTATGATTGGAAATGTTTTTATAATTAAAAAAAATCGATACAATATTATTACGAATATGCAAAAAAATAAATTGGTTTCAGACTGCTACAAATGAATCCCATCATGAATGTTGCAACAAACAAAAATTAAAATATAATTGATCACGCTTTACAAAACCTATTGAATAATGTATCTCAGAACGCAACCATTCCCAGTTTAAATTGTAGAAATTAATCTGGCAAATGCCACTTAAAAATGAACGCACCCGAACAATTCGTAACGATTTCGTATGCGTTCGGATATTGTCGCAAAACGGATGATTGCATTACGCAACCGTGCGGAAACATACGCAGAGTTCTTCTAATAGAATGGCAAAGGCACCGGTTTTATTCTTATGGGATTGGATTGGTGTAATCCTTGCAAAAAAACACACAATGTGCGGCGACATTTCGCCTTAATGCACAATCAGTGCTAAACGTTTCTGAATTGTTTGTAATAACGTATATAAATTATTGAGATGTCGCGGTAAGTACAATAACAATTCTTAGGTTTTTATACTTTAAGAATAATTGTAAAAACGCGTATTTAAAAATGTTAAATGCTACAGAAGGCATGACTTATAAATCCTCAATCCCCCTCGAAAAGACCTCTGCCACGTCTGTCTGTCTGTTCACGATAAACTCCTGAAAACTACTGAACGGATTTTCATGTGATTTTCACCAGTAGATAAAGTGATTCACGGGGAAGGTTTAGGTATATAATTTGTCAAGGTTATTTTTTATTATCAGGGCGGGATAACGTCTGCCGGGACCGCTCTTAAAGTATAAGAACCACTACATGACATACAAAGATCTCGCCAAGAACTCCAAATTAGTATTTAAATGTTTGTTTATCTTTTAAAGTCGAAAGCCGAAAGCAGAAGCCGAAAGCCGAAGCCGCTTTACGTAGGTATATAGTAATGGGTTTATTAAAGCGCAGTTAGTAAAGCGTACTAAATCAATATCTATTTTATATTGAATCAGTTATGTCGACGAGTTTGTTTCGGTCGGTCGTTACAGAAAGTTCAAGCGAGTGCGCCGTGCAACCGAATTCGGGTACAAATTGTACATAATTGCTCGATCGCCGAACCTATAAATTGTAAAGCAGTATTTACATTGACAGATTTTTTAAATGTTCCATATAAATAAAATTATAGAGGGAGCTTTTGGTGGGATCTTAGGCCGACATGTAGTGAATTTTATTAGTTTTAATTTCTTTATATTAATTTTGATAGATATTAGTAGTTAATATACTGCTATATTTTGTAGGTGGTAGAGCCACGCTGAAGCTATTACTGGTTTCAGTATGAATGGGTCGGCTCGCCCGGGGTCCGGTGTCCGGTGAAGCTGTTAAGACCTTGCTAGGTCAATAGCGTAGTCAGTTCGAGAAAAAAAAACCGCAGTTCGAGAAAAAAAAACCGACGTGAAGTAACATCGCTTGCATTGTTGCGTTTCGTTCAGTCACCGAGAGCGCCAGAAGCCCACCGCCTATCATATAAAAAAACACCATGTATTCTAAATATTTCCAGTATTTATCTTTGTTTTTTTATTGTTTCTATAATTTTGTAGAACGTTGTGCTAAACTTTCATAATAAGACAATTTAGTTACGTATTGATTATTAATGTGTATTTTGTGTATAATTAATTTGTTTTTTTGATATTGAGCTTGAATAAATAAATAGGTGACATAAACTATTTTTACTTCCGAATCAGACGGTCGTTTATGTTTTATACGTTAAATACTATTAAATCTTTACTAATATTACAAATGCGAATTTGTGTATGCCTGGAATCGTTATAACATTTTGTATACACATTGTCAGGGTTACAGATATGGAGAGTTTTTTTTTTATATTATAGTCGGCAAACGAACAGACAGGTAACCCGATGGTAAGTGATCACCGCCGTCTATAGACACTAGTCACAAGTGCGTTGTGAAATGCGTGCGTAAAAAAGTGTATGCTCGTTTCTTAAAGGCTTGCAGTTCATAATTGTTTGGAAATACCGCCGCTGGGAGTCGATTCCACAAGGTTGAAGTACGAGGCAGAAACGACCTTGAAAACCTCACCGTGGAAGACCTCCACTCATCCAGGTGGTGTGGATGAAATTTTAGTTTTAGGCGGGTAGTACGATGGTGGAATGTAGCGGCAGGTATAAGTCCAAACAACTCCTCTAAACACTCACTGTGGTAAATGCGATAAAGAGTAATTTTAATTCAGAAAAAACTACTGGTCTAGAGAGTTAGATCGAATCTGTAGCTACCGAGTATGTCATCCTCTTTGGCAGTCTAGCCAAAACGTTTGAATTTATTGTAAAAACAATATTTCATTCAAACAATTGAACGATCGCTTCTGTGTATAAATACCATATATGGAGTTAGAAATTAACAATCGATACGTAATCCGAGTCTTATTGTCATGTTGTCTAAGTAAGTCTAGACTTCTACAGTAGTGAGCCCAAGGCTTCTACATTTGGAGACCCCGAAGTAATGCCAACGGTGAGGTGCCGAGGCTTCTACACGTCTATATTGACACGAGCGTAAAAATAGTATAAATTATATTAAAGAAACTTCTCGAACACTTACAGTAGCAACAATTATAATAATTACCCAATTCGTTTCTATTTCAAATGTCGTCCGAACGTCACATGACATCTGCTTATCCAATCAACCGACAATACGTTCTAACGAATAAGCGCACTAACATGAACGCATCTTTAGTAAACTACCGAAATGTCACTACAATTCGACTCGGCTCGTTGCCTCTGGATACCGCTCCGAAAAAAAAAATGATCCCATAACTTTCGAGAGATTAATTTGTCATTTGGAAAGAAACTGGTTTTAAATCGTATTCGAAGTGGATGAAAAAAAAAATTGCGAGCCAACGGACCGTCTGCAGCTTTATTTATTCAGCTAGCTGTTAGTACAATTCTAAAAGGAGTATATTTAATGTTCTATATGTGCATATATATTAATAATTAGCTAAGGTTTAAGGCACTCATTGCACACAACTTGATATTTTAAAATTAGTTCTAAAATTTCGATGACACTTCTAACGTTATATAAGTTTGGTTTTAATCGAGATAGATATACTAAGATATCTGTAGTAAATACAGAAATTATTATATTGTAGAAAAGTAACAAAATATTTGGTACTTATAAGATATTTTATGTAGTACCAGATATGCCCGCGACTTCGTTAACGTGGAAGCTGATGTATAAAGCAGTTGCTAATAGAATCATTTGAATGTACTTAGTCCAATTAGCTAATCTATGCGTCTGGATCGTCAATAAAATTACAATAACTTTTGATAGATTGAACCGATTTTAATAAAACAAACACTAAATAACTTTCGAGGATTTTTGGTAGTGAAACTTCTTTATCGACGCAGGGAGGAATTTTAGAGCAATTTGCGACCTATCTGAGCTAATCTAAGCTAAGCTAACTATTCATACATATATGAGTTGTTGAAACATATATGTGTACCAAGCATACATAACTCAACAACTCTTATATATATTTCGTATCGGAGCTGAACGGATTCTGACGAAACATTACAATAATGTAGCTTATATATCAGAATAACATATATGCTATAATTTATAATTATACTATTTAAATGTATTAGTATATAGTAATCAGTGTCTAATAAGTTGAACTACCATCGACGAACAATCTGTTAATTAGAAGATATAAGCACCATTTTCTCGATTGCGGTATGTCGTTAGGCTGCCTCTAGAGCCTGAAAACATTTAAGAAAAAAAATATTTTAATCGTTTTTTCTAATAATTTTGACTTTACCAAAATATACAAATTAAATTATCGACGCCGATATCAAAATTTCCTCATCTCCATTTAAATAAATGAAAAATCAATAATATTTGGTAAATTATTCAATAAATCAATAAAATCGGAATTTTATATTTTTTAAATGATTTTAAGGCTAAATTATCGATTTGAATCGTTCAAATAAGTCAAAAAGCCAACTTGGTAGGTAAATAACATACACTCTGCAATACAAATCTATGTAACTGGTACACCGTACTACGACAACCCACAACGACGCAAACGAAAAAAGGTTAAATATGAAAACAAAGCGAATGAGAGCCGGGCTGTAACTCGGCCGAGTTTAATACGACCCAGGCGGGTGTAAAAGCCGGGTGAGGGGGGCATTATTACACCTACGAGCGCGTATCCCGGCTATTTTCCGGATAATTTCGCACAGGCTCCGGCGGGTCGAGAGAGAGCGCTAAACACGCCAGCCTTTTATGGCCGGCCGTCTTTGAGTAGCGTGACGTTACACAATACGTCGCTATCTCCACGACTTTAGTGGAAATTTAATATTACTGTGAATATATTACCCAGTTTTCTATACTAATATTATATAGCTGAAGACTTTATTTGCTTGAACGTGCTAATCTCAGGAAATACTGTTCCGATTTGAAAATGTCTTTTAGCGTTAGATAGCTCATTTATCGAGGACGTCTATGGGAATAGGCTGTATATGGTTACGCTAAGATCAACAGGAGTGGAGCACCAATGAAGAATGTTCGAGGTTTTTTTTTCGTTTTGAGAGCTTCCGCTGCGTGCGCTGCGTAAGCGGTAAGTATTCCAGGCAGACAAAGTCACGGGCAGAAGCTAATGTTATATGTGAAATCATTCGCCAAGCACCTGTGGGTGTGTTCCAGCAGTCCAGCAGCAGCAGTTTTGGTAGAGCCACGCAATCTATTACTAGTTTCAGCACGAATGGGTCGGCTCGCCCGGGGTAGTACCACCCTCTCACAGAACACCGACGTGAAGTAACAGTGCTTGCATTGTTGCGTTACGTTCGGTCAGTGAGAGCGCCGGGGGCCCACCTGTTTTCCCCCTTTCCATTCCCTTTTCTCCTTTCCCTAGCCCTCCCCCATATACAGGTTGACAACGCACTTGCGACTCCCCTGGTGTTGCTAGTGTCTATGGAAGGTGATGATCATTTAACAACAGGTGACCCACATGTTCGTATGCCTCCTTTTGACATAAAAAAACGCACTTGAGAGGCCGTCAACATCATCAAGTGAGATTGTGGTCGAAAAGCTAAAACCAACTCTGTTAGTTTTTAAAATAATCCAAATTGATATTCTAAACATATTTGTAATGGATAAACACGAAACTAATTAGTCGATTAAAATAAACATTTCGCTTATAAAACCACATTATCAGCGAGTAACGTGGCGTTTTATTTCCAAAGCATACATCAACGCGAGCGAAACCGCGAGCAAAAAGTAGTATAGGTGACTGTGATTTATTAAATTTCATTCAACAGACAAGCCGTGGAGGAAAACACCGTGTGGACATATATGCACTCGGAATGTTTAACCGATAGTAGGATATGCTAACAGTATTCAGCTGGTTTTGGTCACTATACATCAAGCGTACCTAATTCTCGCCATAAATGTATCGCCTTCCGGAATCAACCTGTATTTATTTAAGCATACTGTACCTGACCTAATAATATCTAATACCTACCCTTTTTAGTTCGTCGCATTTCAGGATCAGCCAGTGTATTTTTTTAAGATCATTTACAAGTTTCTCAAGTATAAGTGCCGGAACACATCCCAAAATTTTAGCGATAGATTTTTAACTTCAGGGTAGTGGCTACCTATGAGGGCTAAGAAAAAACTCTACCATCACGAAAAAAAAAATTAAACGTCATTGGAACTGTACTGCGTACCTAGTGAATTCCATGTTATAAATACAAGACAAAATAAAATAAACTTGTGTCGGAAATAAGATAAATCTCGTTGATCCCAATGAAAAGGGAACGAAGAAAGTTTGGAGAAAATTAACCCTTAAGGAAGTGGGTAATTAAGAAGGTCAGCCCTCACAAACAGCTTAACTGTTGAAGTTAACCGGCGATACTTTGGAACTTTCTCCGTCTGTTGAAATATAACGAAGGGTCTGAGTGGTGGAGGACAGAGGGTTATCTTTCCAAATAATTATAGAAGAAATTATTAATTCCATTGAATAGATTACCCACTTAATCATTTCTAAGATTAGTTGCTTCTCGTGGCTTAGTTTTTTTAATTATTTATTAATTGTTTTTATGTGAAAACTATAAGGCCGTAGCTAAGAGTATTTGTACTGCTGTCAACTTCACAATTACTTTAAGCGTCAATAATTGGACCATCCTACGCGTTACTTTATTATTTGCTTGTCCTAAATCTTCTATATAAATAAAAATGAATCGCAAAATATGTTGTTAAGCACAAAGCTCGAAGACGGCTGGTCAAATTCCTTGAACTCTGAGGAAGGTTTTTATGGAGAGAAAAGTTGCACTGAAAAACCTACAAATCATTTTTCTTTTTCTGTAATTGTGAACGCAACTTCAAATTGATATTAGCAAGTTGAACGCATTCGTAATTACAATGTTTTTTTTTATGTTAACGCATGTATTTTTACCATTTTACTTTAAAAATTTCGCTTTCTCAGTTTGCATTCCGGAAAAGCGAACATTCTCTATAGGGTTAGCATAGCAAAATGTTCCAATGTTGTTATGTATCTAAAAAAGGTACGCTATGAAAAAAACTCATACTAAGGCGAAACGAAGTTCGCGGGGCAACTAGTGTTTAATATTTTGATGATATTTGTTTTACCATATTATCATTTATCTTATTTATACACGGATATTGCAGTAACTTAAGTGATAACCTTACCACTACCAAAGCGCTGAGCATTATGGGTTTTATTACCACACAAAAAAGAATTTGTGTGATTCAAAAAATATTATTTTTACAGGTATAAAGTCTCTGATGCAACTTACGTAGTTTACCCTGAGATCACGAAATTATCGAATTTCACATACTTAAATAGCACTTTTATTTACCTTAAAGTATTATTTAAGCGTCTTTCAATATTAATCAAGTTTCACAACGGCAGACTTCTCACATTCTGTCATCTTTTATTTAAAATCTGTTCCAAGGACATGAACCTTTTACAAACCGTCCGTGTAAATTGTGACTTATATTTATAGTAGAAATATTGCATATTAGTCGATGACGTATTGTTTTATTTAAATACACACTATGGTTAAAAATCTATGGCTAACAGAAACCAATTTATAGCCTGTCAAAATCTAGAATATCAAGTATTTAAATAAGTAAAGATTTTAATTATCTAAAGATATGATAAGTTGTACACTGAAAATACTAACTAATATATGATACAGTAGTGTAACGTGTCACATAAAGTCCTGAGTTCATATTAAGTCCTCGCACACGTGCACACACGCACACGGCTCGTGTCGGTGGGAGGGGGAATCTCCGCTGACCCGTGGCGCCGCCTTCAGATTGTTACGGCCAGAGAAACACTCCTCAAGCACACAGAAATCCACTGAGTGGCTTATTTTATATCTTATTTTTTATTCAATCATTATTGTTGAATAGGAAATCTACGTTTTCCTAAAAACCAATGACAGCGAGAACTGATGATGGATCGTAAATCACTCACTAAGCATACCATCAGGGAACACGCCTTCTCCTGGTGGAATTGCATTAAAGTAAATAATACAAATCTTTCTTTTTTCGAACTGACTACGCTATTTACCTAGCTTCACCGGACTACTAAGGCCTCTTAAGGCACTCAGCCGATTTTATTTTGACAACTAGCTCAAGGGTGCGCGGCACACCTCGGCTTGGGCTGTTGCCTGATATATGCAATTCGCGACATATAATACCTACAATACAAATCATTCCAGAGCTGAATAGGCTAATAAGAGTAAAAAAGTAATGTCATAATAGG
Source organism: Antheraea pernyi (assembly GCA_015888305.1). NCBI lineage: Eukaryota > Metazoa > Arthropoda > Insecta > Lepidoptera > Saturniidae > Antheraea > Antheraea pernyi. The sequence continues at coordinate 109,207 of MU159616.1, read as the reverse complement.
CTAATTAATATCTAGAAGCAACAGACCATGAATAACGCTGCTACTGACGATAAAAAATTAATCGTCATTGAAGCTTTACCCATATTTTGTAAGATGATTTAATTTACCACTTAGTATTATATTCTAAGTAGAAGGACGTAAAATAATAAAAAAGGTTCTTTTCTGGATAAGTTTAAGAGCTATCAAGAATATATTTTTATTTAAAAAGTAACGCCAAAAATAGCCTGTCGAAAATTATTTATTAGTTTTTACCTATCTTGTGTGTATAAGAAACTTCTGTGTAATTTTTGTTCTGAAATGACTGACTAAAGTTATGCGTTGTCCATTCAAACTGATAGAGAATTTCAATTTCAATCTTACGAATTTTATTTATTTAGTAATAATAGTCCCTATTGGTGACTCAACAATTTGAAAATATATATAGAATCCTCTCTGTTAGGTCTTGACCACAACGTGACCTTATCATGACAATAAGGTCCGATTTCTCACTTCCGAACGTCGCTAAGCCGATGGTTGAGAGTGAGAGCATGTAGAACTTCGATAACTCGTACTACGTGTAACTTTGGGGTGTAAGGGGTGTCGAATAACATCTAAGACTTGAGACATCCAAGCCAACCTCACCTGCACGTGGTGCACCCTGCTGAATAACGAACGAGGCAATGGCGAAAGCGGGGTGGTAGGGTTTTACAGCCTGACTTGGTCGCAACCACCATGTATATGGCGAAAAAGCCCGTCATAGTGATTCGCTCCTGCGGGTCGCGTTTCGGGATCAGCCTGTGCATATCCAGCTTATCGCAGACCGGCATGACAGCGGCGACCGGCGATGGATAGTGTGTCACTCGGTGGTCGCCATTGTTTTTACGCTGTCAAAAAGATAGACGGAGCATATACTGAACCCTCATTCAATGTTGAGCTCAGTCGTAGAATAGACCTGCGAGTGAATTACGCGATTAAATCCTTCACCCTTGTAGCGAATACACATACCCGAGACGGGGCGCATACACGCTCCCACAACCTCAAACTGGAGAAGAAAGCCCTCAGATTGCAGAAGGAAGCTCCTAATGAGAGGTCCGTTTAGCTAAGTGTATACAATACGAAAGTAGTTCCTGCTTTCCGGGCAAAGAGTGATGGAGAAACACCGTGAGGTTTTAAGTAATGCGGGCCCGGTATAACACACACTCTACAGCTCACTGGTACCCATATAATGCTCACGTGGAGGAAGTGTAAAGCATAGGCAGACCCTTTACCGACTAACAAGACGTGTGACAAATACCATAGGGTTTTAGGCCGTTGGAGTCTGACATAACCCATCCTTAGCTATCCAGCGGGATGGGTATCCATAATCGATTTCCCCATGTAAAAAATCCTATCTTTATATTTTGATACAGCATTTCCTCACGTAAAAAAGACTTGAAAACAAATCGTGATGAATTTAATAAATAGATAATTAAATCGTCTCCAATCGTTTCTCTATCCATTCGCAGAACACATTTCAAAGGATCGCGAGTTTCTTGCGTCCCGCGCCACTTTCATTTCATATTTTTATTTTTATATTTTTATTTATCCCGATGCCAGTATTTTTACAACGGCTAGACTCGACTGCTTTTTATGATGTTACTATTGTGTCAGCGTTTTAAGATGAAGTTCGTGTGATTGTTCACTTGATGTTCAAGAAGTGTGTTGTCCGATATTGGCTTGTAGAGAAGAATATTTTTGTACTATACCTAGTCTTGCCATAAATGCTGAAACAAAGAAGAAAATTATTGTCTATTGCAAATAACATTTATTACTATTAAAACAGTTTAAAATATAGAAAGCTTATTCGAAGTGCTCTCCATTTTGGCAGCAATATAGTCCTTTAAACATTGAGGCTAGTTATCAATAGAAAAACGTACTCTTTCCATGGGGAAATTCTTCACTGCCAATCGTACGGATTGTTTTAGGGACTCCAAATTATCATGGCGTTTAGAGTAAGCCGTACTCTCTAAAACTGATCATAAATTATAATCCAGCGGATTACGATCGGAACTAGACGACGGCCAGTCTGCAGCTGTGATGAAGTCCGTAACATTCGTTTCCAACCAAGACTGTGTAGACCGGGCTTTACGATCCGGCGACGAGTCTAGCTGGAAGGACTATTCTTGGTTATTGAATATGATGTTGTTAAGGGGCTTCACTACCTTCTTAAGAATGATATCTTTATACACTTGTGTCGATGTTTTGATACCTTTCTCACAAAAGTATGGCTCAGTCACTCCTTCATAGCTAATACCACACCAAACCATCACTGTAGTCGTATAGTGCCGACGTTGCACTCTGTCGACTAATTGGGAAGCTTCCTTAGAGCTTTGAGTATGAACACGGTCATTTTGTTCGTTAAAATGTTGCTCATTGTAAAAAAAATCTCATCCGTAAACAAATTTTTTCTGTGACCACCTTTTGCGTACCGCTTCAGAAGTCTTTTCGATTCTACCAACCTATTCTTTTTTAAATTATCAGTTAAGAAATTACCGGTACGGCTCTTATAGGCTGCAAGTTTTAAGTCATCCTTTAAAATACGCGACATGGTTCTAGGTGCTATCTTCATCTCCTGAGATAAAATCTTATGCTTTCGGATAAGATTTCTTCGAATTCTTTCCCTTACTGCTTTGACCACCCTTTTCGTACGAACACTATGTGAACGGCCAGATCTTTGTCTGTCACAATCAGAGTAGGTTTCATTATACCTATTAATAAATAGCTCCCTAATTATTTAGAGAAAAATAAAACTGATATACGCTCAACATCAGGTGATTTACGCAAAAACGAACTGGATTAATAAATACGAAAGCAATGAATCACTGTGCCGCGCATTCCGGCCCGCGCACCGCACCTCGGTCCGCACCCCGCTTCCCTATGTCCGACTTTGTGTAATGCAATCACAGCGATTCGGTTCTCTTTATCACCCCACTCCATTTTAATATAGCATAATATTACAGTGTATTGGCGCCAAAATAAGAAAACTCAATGAATAAACATATAAAAATGACAGATTCCAAATTCAAATTTTAACTGTAACAGTATTTATGGCCAGACTAAGTATATATGTAAAAGTTAATGTGATGATACAGATATGTTTGAAACTCATTAAACTTTAACAACATTTCTGCATTTACCACAAAAGTTGGTACTCCTGAGGTATTACTCCCTTACTGTTGTTTTTATACTATCCATTTCACTACAACTCGCCGCTAAGCGGTGTCAGCTTATATTTTATTTTATTAAGTACTATATTATACTTAAAGCGGCGAAGGTAGCGGGCGATTACTTTTTGCATGAAAAAAAATAGATAATTGATCTTAAGGATATACAATATGTATTAATAATACAACCTTTTGAGACCTTTTTTGTTTTGATAATTATTTAAAAGTAACTGATGCCCGTTTTAAAACTTTATATTAGATTAAGCTATAGCAATTGTTTTTTTTTTAGATAAAGACCAAGTGGCTAAGAAGTAAAACGATTTTTTTATCGAATTATTTTTGGGTGATGCACGCGCACAACCGTAGTTCCTTATTACTTAATGTCTGTACAAGTAGATTTAGAATAATAAACAAATAAAATAAGTACCTTAGAATTGACAAAATTTAATTGCAGTTATACTCCAATACATAATAGCTTGAAATTATTTCACTCAATTAATAATCACGTAATTTCTTTTATGGCGGTAGAGTCACCCTGAAATTATTACTGGTTTCAACATGAATGAGTTGGCTCGCTCGGGTTAGTACCACCCTCTCATAGAAAACCGATCTGAAGTAACAAGTGCTTGTATTGTTGCGTTTCGGTCGATCACTGAGAGTGTCGAAGGCCCACCTCCCCTCCCCTCTCCTCTCTCCTCTTTCCTCTTTCCTCTCTCCTCTCTCCTCTCTCCTCTCTCCTCTCTCCTCTCCCTTTCCCTCCTCGAACCCTTAAACCCCAAAGGGTGGCAACGCACTTGCGATTCCTCAGGTGTTGTTAGTGTCCATGAACGGTGGTGATCACTTAACATCAGGTGACCCACCTGTTCGTTTGCCACCAATGATATAAAAAAAAATCCGACTATTAAAAAATAAGTGTGAAAGAACACAATATAATGGGTTGAATATATGTGTGTATGCTCCTATCTCGGCCTTTTCGGCCACAACAACTGCTTCAACTCCGACGCTCGTGTATTGTCTATTGTTCTTAGCAAAAAGGTCGTAGTGGTCTTATGGAATGGAATATCAACACCGCATCCACAGGTTCGAACTGTGGCGTGTACCAATGAATTATTCGAAATTCCCGTCATTTATTCATTTAAATTGGTACCACTATCGGTTGACGGTGAGGAACAACATCGTGAGACCTGAACCTGAGAAATGTTATTGTAGTTTGAAGTCGCCAATACGCCGTGAAATAGCGTGGTGATTTTGCCCATAGCTACCTTCAGGAAGAGTCCTATGGTCTTGCTGAAGCAGCTGAAGATGATGATGAATATAGCTAATTGTATGGGTTATTATTGGTAATCTAATAGGTTAAAACTCTCATTTCATCCAAACACATTTGAATTTATCAATTTACGAGCTTATTATATGAACATTCACTTACATAGGAAAAACTTAAGTTATAAAATTATCTCATTGAATATCTTTATTAATATTTATTTATTTATCATATGAATCAACAACAGTAATATAAAAGAAATAGGTAAAAACAAACGTGTAAAAAAACTTAAAATTATTTATGTCACTAATTATAGTTGATTACAGCATTAACAAACAAGATGCGAAGCGGAAAACAATAAAAGTAGAAGAAAGAATTATGAAAAAATTAAGAAGAAAAAAATAATACTAATAATGTAATAATAATAATTCGATAATGTACAATAACTTAAAAATTAAGGAAAAAAAATCATGCAGAGATTATATAAATAAAAAACTAATTTTGCATTTTAACAAGGTCGTTATATTATTAATATTACCCAGAGACAGTGAATTCGTTTGTTTGTTAAGCTTTCATGCCTTAACTAGTTATTTAAGCGATCGTTGTGGACTGCATACACAGTACACACTGTCACTTTTCATCCAGAAGAATGTGTTGGTCCCTAGAGAAGTGTGAAGGGGCAGCCCTCTGCCACGTCTGTCTGTCTGTCTGTTCGCGATAAACTCTAAAACTACTAAACGGATTTTCATGCGGTTTTCACCAGTAGATACAGTGAGTGATGAAGAAGATTTTAGTATATAATTTGCCAAGGTTTTTTATTACCAGGGCGGGACAACGTCCGCCAGGCCAACTAGTAAAATATAAACCAAAAATCGATACCTACAGAGTACGTATCAATATTTTCTATATATTACCTATCACTTTGTATTGAACTTAAGTACTGTACTGTACTGATCTTAAGCAAAAATGCTTGAAATAGATTTAAACATAATCTAAATATACTCAGGTTTATTCGCCCTGCGTTAGACATTTCATCTAGATTTCTCTAACGTTTCAGACCAACGTCGTCACATTAGTCAATGTCTCTCGCAGACAGTACCTAAGTACAGTCGTACACAAAATCCAAATTTTTTTTCCTTATAAAATTAATCCAATTTCATTTTAATAATAAACTGTAAAATAAGACAAACAATTGATTGTCATAATTTAAAATGATATTTATGTCCATACAAGAAATTATTTCACGAACGCAAATTGTTTGATAAAACCAAACCCGGCGTGATAATCTTACAGTATTGATTTTACTCCAATTTCCGTGGCTTAGTTATGTTAAGTGAAGTCAAGAAAAATAACAATATAACGCAGATACAATATTATCGACGTTGATTAAGCGTATCTTACGTGTAACCTCAAGTCCCTAGCGACATCTTTGATAATGTATAGTTTAAGAACAATTAGAAGTGTATAAATATATCAAATATCCAAAAACGATATATACAGAAGTGTTCGCGCAATTATGACAATGTATCATCCTCATTTCTAATATTAAACTAAGTTATATTTTACAAAAAGAACGCTAATAATGTAAAATAGGTGTCCAGAAAAACATAAAACCAAAACTTCTACACAAACCATTGTTATTGGCAAAGACATGCGATTATCATTAAACTGGGAATGTGGTTTATCGAAAATTCCCAATAAAGTACTGTGGCGCACAGAAGTGGCACGCGGGGTGGTGTGGTGTTGTGGAAGGGAGTGGGGGGGGTCAGAGGCGCTGCTTGCGGCGCCTGCACCAGCGCCCGAGATAAGCGACGCCCGACGCCCGTCCTATGAAATTATAGCACCCCTGACCGCGGCTCGCAGTCTAGTTCAGGAGCAAAATTTTTCTTGTAATTTTAAGTTCATATTATGTGCGAATTAGCACTATGTTTTGAATATTTCTGTATTAGATTTAAATATATATGAGCAAATTTGTTTATTTAATAATCTGGACTATAAATATATGGATAGAGTAGCCTAAGAAATGTTTAAATAAACGTCCAGATGTCTCGAAATAATAACCACTATCAGACATATCCAATACTGTGTATATATTTTTACTATACTTTTAATAACACTATAAACTCAAAATAGAATACCGTCTAATCTTATGTAAGCTGAATACCATAACGGTAATCCATTACCATTTTCCAACATTGCACACAATACTGCGTTCGTTGATAGGACTTTTAATATTTGAAAATTAAATAACCAATAGCACAAAATTGAAACGTAATGGTAAAAGCTATCAAAAGCACATAAAAAAAATTATAAGTTTATTCGCAACAAGCTCTTGTACGAGACTGCGAACCTCAAGAGGGTGCCGGGGTCGAGCTCTCCTCCAAGCCATTTGTCAGTGACAGGACGTCGCGCACGGTCGCAGGGGGCGAGAGCCCCCACCCGAACCCCAGATTCCTACACACGTTTGCAGCTTGTGCATGCGACTGTACCTACACGAACCTACAATTGTGCCTATAGTGTTACCAGTAAAATATAATTTTACTTTATATTATTTTCGTCCGAAGTACAAAATAATTTAAATGTAGAATAGAAACAATAGAACGCGTGCGATACATAAACACAATCATTCATGTAATTTGTAATGCAATAAAAATTGTTAAGGACTCGCATACGTGAAGTGTTCAATAATTAATTATTTATTGTGCAGAACAATTTTTTTTATTGAACATCTTATGGGACGGCTTTGAAATTCTGGTCCGTAAACTCTTTGTGTCTCAAAAAGTGATGAGAGTAAACACCGTTTCGGGTAGAGTAGGAGTAGAACATAAGCTCTTCTCGCTTTTTTTCTTACTCGTTGTCCGTATTTGCGTGTACTGCGTTCAAACGACATGGTAATCACTGAACATAATATATGATATTCAAAAGTGATTGATGAGTAATTAAAATGTTTTCCTGTAATACAAAATTTCACTTCTATCGTGTGTCTTTACGACACATCATGTTTTTTATTTTTAAATTGTTCTATACTATTTGGCTTTTTTTCAAAACGTCTTATATTATAAATAGCAAAAATAATATTATAATAATAAATATGATTAGACAATTTCAGAAAGCCATTTACTTGATTGCTTAATTAAAAGCTTTGGGTCATAGGCGAGGATTCGAAGCTATGTGGATTGCCCAAAAAGACAATCATTGAGGTATCATTTCTTAAAATACAGTAGCCTCACTAATCCGGCACTTCAGTAGTCCGATACGTTCAATAATCCGGCACCCTACGCTCACGCTTTCCTAAGCCCTCCCTATTTTCCTTCCGTGATTACGTACCGATATGAGAATAATCTCAACAAATTCTACACAGTTTTCCTATATAATCCAAAACCAGGGGGTTTTCAAAGTGCCGGATTTAGTATAGAGTATACTAAAATTATTATCTGCTACAATAACCGATAACTCCGAAAGGTGCTTCTGTAGGTGGAAGGGCCAAGCTAAAGCTATTACTGGTTTCAGCATGAGTGGGTCGGCTCAACCGGGGTAGTACCACTCTCTCAGAGAAAACCGACGTGAAGTAACATTGCTTGCATTGTTGCGTTTCGTTCGGTCAGTGATAGCGCCGGAGACCCACCTACCCTCCCCATCCCCTTCCTTCTTTCCTCCCCTCCCCCAACATAGGCTGGCAACGTAATTGCGACTCCCCTGGTTGCAAGTGTCTGGAACGGTGATCACTAAACATCAGGTGATCCATTTGTTCGTTTGCCTCCTATAATATAAAAAATAACTTATTTTCAGAAATAAATAAATTCTGAAATAGACAATATTATGTTGGCAACACTGCTGGTGTTAAATTACACCGAACGCTTGGTGTATTATAGATGCGATGGCATTTGGCTAGTCTAGTGTTGTAGGAAGCTGGCAGCTCGTAATGTAATAATTTATAACGCACATTCTCTCCTCACTACGACACTATGACAACGATTCTTGGGATAAAACACATTCGTGTAAAATTTATTATTTTAAATTTATATACTTTAATTTTTGAAAATTCTTTTACAAATAGAAAGCCACGTTATTTGTGAATGTTATAGGCTATATATCATCACGATAAGGCCAATAGGAGCGGAGCAACAAAGAAGAATGTTTTAAAATCGTTTTTTTTTCCTTTTGAGAGCTTCCGCTGCGTGTTAGCCCAAAATATCTATTCCACGCTTACGAAGTTGCGGGTAGACGCTATTATTTAATTATATTATTATTATATAAAGAGGTAAAGTTTGTGAGGTTTTAGGGGGTAATATCTGGGGAGTCGGAGAAAAAATGGTCTCGAACGCTGCCTTAACGATGTGAGATGTATGATTGAGTTCTAGAAAAAAGTTGTAGCTTGATAATGCCTATTACCGACCAACGAAGTGGGCACGGGTCAGCTAGTCTTATATTATATCATTTTAAGCATGTCATATATGGTTGGAAGCGTATTTTAAAGCTGTTTTTAATGTTATATTATTTATATTACTTTTGGACCAAGTCAACACGAAAATGCAAAATGGAACTAGTATCATTTTTATTAGATTCAAATGTGAAATCAAAAGCAGCTTTTTTTGAAATATGGAACTATAACCGCTTAACAGTGAATTATGAAAAAAAAGTTTTTTTATTTTTTATTTGTGACCCTTTTGTATTTAATAAGCGCCTGTTGACTTTATTACTATACTCTTAAAACGCTAATTGGATTCTTGCTGCCTTGAATATAAACGTTAAATATATGGTTTAACCTTGTTATAAAATACGGTGTCTCTGCTTACCTTTAAGAAGTAATATGTTATAATATTATAAGCCGTTTATGTAAGCCTGTAAACATGATTAACCCTAAACCTCTGTGTAATTGAGAGTGACACTAAGTAGGACTCATAATTGGACTAACCTTTATTAATTTTGGATACTTATCTATTATTACCAATATGAAGAAAAAAAATATCCCAGACCGATGTTCGTTATTGGAACAACATCCCACCGCCATGTCTATCCAAAAAGAGTAAACTTAGCTATAACTCTCATATAAGCATTATCTATTGCAATATCAAACTCAGTAATTAAAATAACGTATAATGTGTACACAGAATGGTGTCAATTGTCTGCCTGCACACCTGTTACATATAGTGGTATGTTATTACATACAGTAGACCCTATGTAAGTCGAATTTCACGAGAGACGAGAAAAAATTCGAGTTATAGAGTTTTCGGCTTATCAAGAATTTCGACATAGGTAGATTTTGTAAGAAAATATTCGATTTATAGAGGTTAAGATTCAGTCTCACCAATCTTAAGTTAATATTGTCTGGGAAATTCATAAAGCGGATAACTCTCATTTGTTTTTCGAGGTGTTCTGATGTAGGGTAAGGGGCTTGAAGAAGGCTTTAATAGATGGTAGAGCTGCGCTGAAGCTATTACTGGTTTAAGCATGAATGGGTCGGCTCGTCCGGGGTAGTACCACCCTCTCATAGAAAACCTACGTGAAGTAACAGTGCTTGCATTGTTGTGTTTCGTTCGGTCAGTGAGAGCGCTGGAGGCCCACCTTCCCTCGCCACCCCTCTCCCTTCCCTGCCCTTCCCCAGACACATGCTGGCAACGCATTTTCGACTCCCCTGGTGTTGTTAGTGTCTATGGACGGTGGTGATCACTTAACATCAGGTGACCCACCAGTTCGTTTGCCTGCTATGATATAAAATAAAGAAAAGGTAATAAAGATATTTTTCGAGTACTTGAGGTTTTCGACTTGTCAAAGTTCGTATTAAAAGGGTTCTACAGTATTTCATATCATAAAATATTCTTCTCTAGAAAGATTTACGTATGTTAAGAAATTGCCCTATCTCGTACTAAGCCTGGGTATTAACAACATTAATAAATCAAGCCTTGGAGAAAGTTTTACCGTATGTCCCCTCGTACTATTGCATACACTCCCTAATTCTTTATTTCGAAACATCAAACTGTTTAACTTAAGACAAACAAAATTAATGTTACAAAGCCGTATTTTATATACCTACATATATTCTTTTAGAAATAAGTAACGTAAAGATTTCACAAATAACTGTGTATAAAGAGTCCATCTTATTTCTATAGATATACAGTAGACTCTCCATAAATTGACCCTCTAGAGGCAAGAGAATAATTTCAATTCACCAAGTGTTCAAAATAATAGAAGTTTAAATAATATAAAGAAAGGGGAAAAAACAAATCTATAAGACGACTGGAAAACTAACTGCAAACTCACTTATACGTTACTAGCTGTTCCTGTGACTTCGTTCGCGTGGAATAAACACCCCGATTATGGAACATTCTTCGTTGGCGCTCCGCTCCTATTGGTATTAGCGTAATGATATATAGCCTATAGCCTTCCTCGATAAATAAGCTATCTAAAACCGAAAGATTTTTTCGGACCAGTAGTTCCTGAGATTAGTGCGTTCAACCAAACAAACTCTTCAGCTTCATATGGTAGTATAGATATATAGATATATGTTATTTATGTAAACAAACGAGAGGTAAATATCGGTATAATAAATGTTTCAAAAATCAGAGAGTATGGAAGCCCGGAGTTCAAATTATTGCGTATTATTAGCAAGATACTATTCCTTCAATTTCCAAATTACCACAAGGACACAAATTAACATTGGTTTAATCTTCTATTCAATCTATCGAACATTTTTTAAGAGAATGTGAAAAATATTCAAATTATTGACAGATTCAAACTATTCAGTGTTAAATTATCGAGAGTCGGCTGTACATATCACTACATATTAAAAACATAGTCCTCTGACGCATCTGTCAGTCGGTTCGCGATAAACTCAAAAACTACTTAACGGATTTTCCTGCTAGATTCACCAGTAGATAAAGTGATTCATGAGGAAGGTTAACGTTTTTTCTTTTTATGTCAAAAGGAGGCAAATGAACAGGCGGGTCACCTGATTTTAAGTGATCACCACCGTCCATAGACACTAACAACACCAGGGGAGTCGCAAGTGCGTTGCCAGCCTGTGTATGTGAAGATATACTATATCTTAGATAGATCTAAGAAAAACATTTTAACGATACCTGCATCCTTTATATCTATACAAATAATAAGAACGTAAGTCTAACGTGCCTGTACTTTTAGGATTCTTGTGAAAAAAATTGTTGCGGGTGTCTTGGAATAAATAATAAAATACATTTCAGTTATTTCGAGAAACGTCTATCTCTTTGTATGAACACGCATCACTGTTAAAGTACTACATTCACTAAAATCTCATCAAGGAGATCATAAAGCATATCCTCGAGTAATATTTATTCTTGGTTTCAATAAAATCGGTTCATTCTATCAAGAGTTATTGTAATTTTAATGAGGACGCGACTTAAGTACGACAGAAAAGTAGATAAGTAAATGGGCTTAATACATTCAGATAGTTTTGCTAGTTCACTATAAAGTTATTGAACTTCTCAGTAACTACGACTTGGATAAATATTAATCGATTAAGCGATGTATGTTTTCTTGCCGTGAAGTAGAGCAAGCGATGTAGCGCTTTTTTCCCTTTATACTATTATATAATAATAGTATTATAAAGAGGTAATGTTTGTGAATTTGTGAGTTTGTGACATTGTAGTGGGTAATCTCAGGAACTACTGGTTCGATTTGAGAAATTTTTTTCAGTGTTATAAAGCTCATCTATCGTGGAAAGTTATAGGCTATATCATCACACTAAGACCCATAGGAGCGGAGCACCAATGAAGAATATTTCAAAATCGGGGTTTTTTTCCTCTGGAGACTTTCCGCTACGTGTAAGTCGCGAGCAGAGGCTAGTATTATAAAGATAAGAAACGAGACAGACGAAGCTAACTAGTCGGCTGGTAATAAAATAAATTAACAATTTCAAAAACATAATGGAAAGACTTAAAATTCTCTGTATTTTCTGATTGTAAACAAGGTATTAGTGAAATATAATAACTAATCTCGAATAAACACGAAATTTACAAGGAGAATAGACAACATTATCACGTAGGCGCAATACAGGCTAGTAATATCTCTAATAAGATAAAATTTTGAACTAAACAAACAACAAAGTCGGAGACCACATGAAAACGGCCACGTAAAACTTGCACAGGGGTCCTCCGAGCCTACTATATCATAGCCACATAACGACACTAAGGTCCGGTAAGGCGATTACTACGCCACGCAAGCCGAGAAGCCTCCCGGTGAAATTGATCCCCGGGGGGCCGGCCCCCCTCCCGGTGGGGGTGGGCGATGGCCGCTTTCCTTTGTGTTGGCCCTTTATCTGGGGACCATCGGCGTGACTTACCGATGAGATCCACGCGGATCTAAGACTTTAAGAGATAGTTTGCTTTGCGGTTAGTTATTTGATATTTATATTTCAACCATACTCCGTTAGGGAAATGTGATATGATATATTATTATTAATTATATAACATAACAGCTTGATGAGTATTACGTATCTATATTATCTGAATAAATTATGGGATGGATTCTTATTTTTACGTGATTTGACCTATATACCTAACCCTTTTATTTTTATGTTACCTCACAGCTAAATCTCTATGGAAAAGCGTGATGATGAGTACTTTGGATAATTCTTCGAAAAGTCCTCTATGTCGCAGTAAAAGTTGGACAAACAAAATTTGATATAAATTAATTAAGTACCTAATCACTAATCAGTGTAGTTACAACGTCTTGAATATATTGATGTAAGGACCTATAGATTAAGGGCTACCTTTTGAAGTTAGGTAAACTTCTTTTGGCGCGTTAGGGAAAAATGATGAGAGTAAATTCTTACGATGCGCGCGCACACCGTCACGAAATACAGACACCCTGAAGTTATTACGATGCGCGCGCACACCGTCTCGAAATACCGACCGACCCTGAAGTTAGCTATAGTCAAAATATTGTTTCTTTCGAAACCGAAAATAATGGTAATGGTGGTAGAGCCACGCTGAAACTATTACTGGTTTCAGCATGAATGGGTCGGCTCGACCGGGGTAGTATCACCCTCTCATAGAAAACCGACATGAAGTAACAGTGCTTGCATTGTTGTGTTTCGTTCGGTCAGTAAGGGCGCCGGAGGCCCACCTCTCCTCCCTCTCCTCTTTTTTTTCCCCCAAAAGATGGCAACGCACTTGCGACTCCTCTGGTGTAGTTAGTGTCCATGGACGGTGGTGATCACTTAACATCACATGACCCACTTGTTCGTTTGCCACCAATGACACAAAAAAAAAAAACCTTTTTTCTATTGTTAGTGTCATTTTTTCTACAAACGTAGAATAAGGCGAAAGATGAAATTTTTTTCTTGTTAAAGAAGTATAACTTCTTACGCGTGTACATACGTACACACACACTATTTTTATGCCACAGTGGTGGCAAACAAGCAAGCATGCTGCCTGATGGTAAGCGGTCACCGCAACCTTCGAATACCGAATCAAATGCGCATTGCGGACTTTTTTAAAACATCTTTACTTTCCTCTTCAAGAATCCCATGCCGTCGTCCCTTGGAAAAGCCTCAGTTGGAAGCTCATTCGACCACCGACGCGTTCATAGAAGGAAACTCCTCTGAAACAGGACAATCCGTGAACATTTCGGTTCCAAGAAAGGGAAGAAAAAAAAGGTGGAAGGTACCGATTATATAAAATGTAGAGCACGCATAAAGAGGCAATGTCTCTCCTTACACTTAATGTTATAGGTACATTCCCTATTTTACATATTCATTCACATGGCTATAACAAAATTATTGCCTATCTGAAAACAATATGTATGTACCTAAACACAAATTAAAAAGCCTACTTCGCTATTAAGTTATCTCCACTCGCATAAGTCCGATAAAATCAACGACTTTATTCTCGACAATCTTATTAACGCGGTTCCTTCACTCAAAAATCAACTTTATCTCATTGTGTGATGGACGTAATATGTTGCAAATATATTTTTGTCGTGAATATTTCCAGGACACAGTTGAAAAGAGGCAAATTAATATATCTACATTTTTACAGGAACGATTACACTTAAGGCATTATTTTGTTATAATAGCGATATATTTTAATTATTCTGATAATTTTTTTAATAATTTCGCTTCAACATTATCGGATTTGCTTCAACAAATCGTAGTTATTGGAACGATGCACTCGTTGTGAGAGAGATAGGTAAACGTAGTTAATTACGACTGGAGCCAAGTATACCTACACGATTCAGTGCGTTACCGGCACGAGCGTGACAGTGCTCTTTCGTTCACTCCTTAATACGTTTAAAGAACTATTTGAAGTGAAACTTCTTATTGAAATTCCGATCCGCAACTTTTTAGTGTGACGAACACTGGTGTGTCTGTACACTGAACACTGTGTCGTGTAGAGTGTGAGCAGTGTCTCGCTTGCCTTCGTATGTTGGAGAATAATGAGACATACGCTCTTCTCGCTTTCTTTTTGAAAGTTTCACTTCTACCGCGTGTGAACTACACACATTTTTGTTTTAATCGTAATAATATTCCATTTGGTATTAAAAGAAGTCGAGGCAGTTATAAAAACTGCCGACGCAAGTGAAAACTAAAAACAATTGAATAACCGTTGTTCTCTTTTGAATGTTTAAATTAATTATAGTGTGAATTTCATTGTTATAATTCGTATATTGAAATTACTAGTCTGAATTTCACATCTATTGGCACTCGGAGCAATAATTACCTATATAGGTACATTCTATTAATCAATCAAATATATAATGAGGTGTAAAATATCAATATTACATGTTCACAGGCCGCTATAATACGCGTCGCTATTCTGACACAAGCCGCGTCGGTCAGACTTTACTTTTTTTTAAATATCATATGAGGCAAACGAACAGGTGTGTCACCTGATTTTAAGTGATCACCACCGTCCATAGACACTTGCAACACCAGGGGCGTCACAAGTGCGTTGCTATCCTGTGTGGGAGGAAGGGAAGGGAGAAGAAGAGGAGAGATGGGCTTCCGGCGCTCTCACTGACCGAACGAAACGCAACAATGCAAGCACTGTTACTTCACGTCAGTTTTCTGTGAGAAGGTGGCACTACCCCGGACGAGCCGACCCCCTTCATGCTGAAACCAGTAATAACTTCAGCGTGGCTGACACATACGTACATGTACACCCCACCGCACCTCCCTGCACTCCGTGCGGTATGAACGTTGTATGCATCAAGTAATAAACTAGCTACACTCAATACCTGTTGTCTCATTTACCTCAAGACACTTCAGTGGCTCTACCACCTACAACATTCCAGGATGCGAAATCATAAGTTTATCTCTAGCCAAAAAAATACTCAACGCGCCTAAAGAAGTTATCACTTCGATAAATACTATTTCAACAGAATCGGTCACGGCGTATTATCTCGGTAAGATGGCCGCGGCGGTTATTTCGAGCGTTCCCAGTACCGAGGAGTCGCCTCGTGACACGAACAAAACGTGATAGACGCGACCATACAGATACGCAGAGAGATTGATCGCAGAGCCCTTTCTACGAACCGCTCGTTTATGTTAATAATACATTGTAAGAAATGCTTTATTTAGAATTATATTTCGTCACGTTGTCCGTTGAGAATGCAATTCCGTTTTAACCATATTTGAACATTGTTACGTACTCGACGTAACAGGAATAGTGTTTCTTCTTTTATCTTTTATTTTTGACGTGATAACGTCTTATAAATCGATGAACGCACGTATGAAGAAGCATGACTCATTGTCACGTTCCGCCTAACGTATAAACGACAGCACGGAACAAGTGATAGAGAGGCGAAATCGACCTAAGCGTTCGGCTTGTATAGCGTCTATCTACATATATAATATATATACAGTAATTGAATTCAATTCATAATAGTATGCACTTTTTTATTAATGGTTTTCTTATGACGTTATCACGTACAATTATTTTCCGTAAACCGACTTTACAGGCGACCATTTTTTTATTTATAAGCTTCCATTTGTCCCCGGTATATTTGTGTTGTGTGTGTAAAAACACCGGAGCATAATCTGTTCATGCTTTGTAAATAGAATGTGGTTGGCGGATTTTACTGCAAGCCCGTTGGTTCACCAGTAACCCGCGGTGCAGAGTCGATTTATTAAAAAATAAAACAAACAGCAAGAGTCTTTAGTCGTCTTACGAAAACGTCATTATCCTGGCGGTTTTACGAACCCCAAAAATTTAAATTAAATCGCGAAAAAACCCTATAGTGCGATCGTCTTGCACGGGGGAGCAAGCACCCAGCGCCCTAAGATATTCAGTATCAAAAATACTGCGGCTCAACACCTCGACTATCAGCACATCTAGAAAAACAGGTGCGTCACCAGACACACGTATTCCTACAATACAAATATAATATACCTATTATTAAAGTAGAGGTTCTTATGTGAGAACTTTTAAATTCTGACCCGCAACCTTTTTGTGTGACGAAAGATGGCGGGGGTAAACACTGTCGGGCAGAGTGTTGAAAACACCGGGTATCGTCTGATCACCGAAGTCGAGCAACGTTGGGCGCGGACAGTATTTGGATGGGTGACCGCCTGGGAACACTGCGTGACGAAAAGTTTCACTTTAGTGTGGTGTATTTTACAACACACCCTGTTTTTTTTATAATTTATTTTCATACAATATGGGTTAATTACTTACCAAAACTGATCATGCCTAAGTTGGTTCGAATCTAAGCTGGAGCTTTAGGTCAAGTATAATTTCGTGATTTAACCGTAACATGGTGGTGGGGCTTTTCTAATGCCCATCTGGCTAGCTACCACCCATTCACAATGTAGAGGTTTGTTCCAGTAGCTGTAATCAAATGCCAGGATTATCAGAAGATATATTAAATGGAACAACCTATACCCTAATATTTAAAAAAATTGAAACAGCTTTGTTAAAATCAATTTTTCTAAAACAGAAATTTCACGTCCTCTCTAATTGTCGGCTTGAATATATACCCCTGTTAATTCTCCCTTAAATCCGGGGCTGTTCAAGCTTAGAGAACATTTTTTTTTTTACTTTATTTTTGGCAACCAAACTTTTAGATTATTACTGCCATTGTGGAGCAGTTAATAGTATTACCAGTTCTTCTTCTATTTCATTTTTGGCAACCAGTCTTCTAGTAGACTATCACTGCCATTGTCAAGTGAGTATCGATATTACAAGTTTCTTGATATAATTTCAATGAACTAACAAGATGGTGCCCATTTTGCTAGAACTTTCCATGGAGTGTTTGTGGCATCTCAGAATCCATGGTCCGTGGTATTATTTTCCATTCACTTCACTTATGCACAATAAACAAACTATATTACATAAAACACCACCAATTTTACACAATATAGAGTCAAGTAACACAAAATTATAAATAAAAAATTAAATCCACTACATGACAGACCAAGATCCCGCCAAAAACTCTCTTAGAGAACATTATACTGGGATACACAAAATAGCGAAATTATTTCTAATCATTTGTACCCTGAGACAGTATTGTAATTTTTTTTTATCGAAATTTTTATTATTAAAAAAATTAAATCGATTTTCACAAATAAAACAACAACATAATATATCTAACCTTAATGAAATTAATATTGCAGTAATGGATACTTTTACTTATAGCTTTCTAGAAACAGGGTCTATTTGATATGTGTCTTATCTTCCGTTATAATCAACACGTAGCGAATGAAACGTGAGGATTATTCACCAATCAGGAATAAGTATGGCGACCCTTCACACCAGAGGCGTGAAACCCAACACCTTTTATAATCATAGTTTGAAAATATCATAACTTTTCTTTATTACACATTAAAAATTCATCTTTATATGTAAGGTTTAAAGATCAAATTAGCTTGAACGTTTAGGTGTGAAAATTTACGCCTAAATGGGAACCGTTTTATTGTATTTTCTAAGGACTTTATTACTGTTGATATAAAGTTCAAAATAAGTTAGCAATACCCGTACTAGTTCCTGTAGACTTATCAATGATAAGCAAATATAAATATTAACGGAACAGAATAGAGTTCTTAATGGTTTGATAAGAGAAAGGTGTTAAAATTAACACCTAAGCTATGGTTGTATTTTGTCTCGTTGCGATTGGTCAACTGGATATCATATTTGAAATCTAATATAGATGTTAAAAAAATTGAAATCAGTTAAATTCTGTATTCATATCAGAGTACAAGAATTTATAAAAAAAATAATTGAATAGGTATTATTTTGAAGTGATTTTGTCAAGTATAAGGAATAAAAATGTATAAGATAGATATCATAAACCAATAAATAAGGATTCGTTCTAACACCATAACAACATAAAGTCCGCCATTGCGTATTTAACGCATTTTGTATAAATAAATAAATTCGTATGAAGTATAGACTAAATAATGCCTACGACTATGTTTTCAAGAAAAAGGGTTTGTTATTGCGTAGGAACTACAATTGAATTAGTTGTCCGTGGTATTTTATATTTAATATTACTTTATTTGTCATTTTTATATTTGGGTAAGATCACGTCAACTTGCCTCCCCCCCCCCCCAATGTACCACTTGGAGATGGAATTTACAAATAATTATATTTTAATTATGGGTGGTGATTAGTCACAATTAAACTCTGGAATAGTTTTTGAAAATTATCATTATTAAAATTTAAAGGAAAATTTTAAGGACTTTCAACAAAAAAAAAAAAAATTCAACCAAACCTTCCGAGATATCTTAATGACATTTTCAGGATATATTGTGTAATATTCATAATTTTACATAATATTCACAACTAAATTTTATTCATTTATTATAATGTAATTAACCATCTTCTAAGTTAACACATGGGAATTTAAATACCTTGTCGTTCCAATAAATAATCTATTTTACCTTAATCACATGCATAAAATATTTAAGTTTAATATTTTTAAAGAAAATTTCACTACGGTAATGTAGCTTCAACTCCAGTAAAACGAAACTTATAATAAAAATATTTTTCAATTGTAATTTTTATAATTATTAACTCATTATTAAAAAATTGAGGCAGCGTAAAGAGACACGAACGCAGGCCGGCATGACAGCAGCGACCGGCGATTGATAGTTTGTCTATCGATGCTCCCCATTGTTTTTGGATTGTACCGTGTATATCATCAGGAATAGTTCAGTCACTTTGTCGTGCTACAATAAAAAAGTCAACCGATTTGTATCATTTTGCATAATATCTGAATAACACATACATAGGTAAGGTAGGTAGGTACTATTGAACTATTTTGCAGATTTTAAATTACCTTTGCTAAATTTCATCATTACTGCCTAGTTTCTGTAGCAAAAATTGATGATATGAGGCTATTTTTTTTTTATCTGTGACTAAAAATCTTGTGATACTAATTTTGGCTTTGTTGAACAAGCAAAAAACACTTAATTTTCATTCATATGTAATCAAAGAGTATGTATGTAACTAAAATAAATTACTATATCAATAAACAACAACTGAAATATACAAAAATTAAAAAAAAATCCTAACAGCGTTAAATTCATTTATCATTAGCGTAATAAGAAAATGTATTATAACTCATCAAAATTTAGAAACATTTTACAATAACCAAACCACGTAACCCGGCGGCGCTGCTCGTTAGTAAGCGATACGATTCGAATTTCAAACAAAATTCAATCAAAAGATAAGTACCTACGTACCGACCTCTTTTGTTTTTTGCCGCCACAGAGCTGTCATATTCACGCGCCATTGGTCAATTTGTTTTTTAATTTTCCCATCAGATCTCCTCCGCCGGTATCTAATGTCTATTTTAAAAGAATTCTCGTGTTACACGGTGTGTTGATTAATAAAAAAAAACATGTTTGTGACATAAACCCTTTCTCATACATGTTTAATAATCGTTTCTAATTCTTACATATTTTTTTCCTACACTGAGACATGTTAAGCGTACGCCATATTGTTTACAGATTTACTTGTCAATCATTTATGACTAATCGATTATTCCACGATGTTTTATAGTATGGAGATAAACGAGTCAGCCATTATGTAGATTGAAATTAGTGAATTAAATTTGACTATTTTATTATATGTAATTAAAATTAAAAAACTATTAAAATACTTTAGTATATTAGGATTATTTAGGATATACCTAGTATTTATAGGTATTGTTAACTTCCAAATATCACTTGGTATTTAGAATAGTGCGCGTGTAACCTAGACAATGATTTCCATTTATATAGTTATTATATATTTTACTATACCATAGTTATAAAGTTGCAGAACCCTAGACAGGTTCGGAAAGCGCGATATAAAACTCGGTGTGCGTAATATAGACTGTCTTATATTTGACTAGATATATCTATGGCTTTTATAGTCACAAGAGATCTTTCTTTATTTTGATTGACATTTATTCGATATACAATAGATTGATACGTTCCTGCCAGATGAAATTCTACAGAGTTATAGAGCTACACGTATATTTATATAATAGCTTCTGCCCGCGACTTCGTCCGCGTGCAATAGTAACTTTGGGCTAACTGATACGCAGCGGAAGCTCTCAAAACGAAAATATACCCCGATTTTGAAACATTCTTCATTGGTGCTCCGCTCCTATTTGCCTTAGCGTAATGATATATAGCCTACAACCTTCCTCGATAAACGAGCTCTCTAACAATGAAAGAATTTTTCAAATCTGTTCAGATCAATCGTTCCTGAGATTACCCCCTACAATCTTACAAACTCACAAACTTTACCTCTTTCCAACTCCAGTAAACGAAACTTATAATAAAAATATTTTTCAATTGTAATTTTTATAATTATTAACTCATTATTAAAAAATTGAGGCAGCGTAAAGAGACACGAACGCAGGCCGGCATGACAGCAGCGACCGGCGATTGATAGTTTGTCTATCGATGCTCCCCATTGTTTTTGGATTGTACCGTGTATATCATCAGGAATAGTTCAGTCACTTTGTCGTGCTACAATAAAAAAGTCAACCGATTTGTATCATTTTGCATAATATCTGAATAACACATACATAGGTAAGGTAGGTAGGTACTATTGAACTATTTTGCAGATTTTAAATTACCTTTGCTAAATTTCATCATTACTGTCTAGTCTCTGTAGCAAAACTTGATGATATGGGGCTATTTTTTTTTTAATCTGTGACTAAAACTAATTTTGGCTTTGTTGAACAAGCAAAAAACACTTCATTTTCATTCATATGTAATCAAAGAGTATGTATGTAACTAAAATAAATTACTATATCAATAAACAACAACTGAAATATACAAAAATTAAAAAAAAATCCTAACAGCGTTAAATTCATTTATCATTAGCGTAATAAGAAAATGTATTATAACTCATCAAAATTTAGAAACATTTTACAATAACCAAACCACGTAACCCGGCGGCGCTGCTCGTTAGTAAACGATACGATTCGAATTTCAAACAAAATTCAATCAAACGATAAGTACCTACGTACCGACCTCTTTTGTTTTTTGCCGCCACAGAGCTGTCATATTCACGCGCCATTGGTCAATTTGTTTTTTAATTTTCCCATCAGATCTCCTCCGCCGGTATCTAATGTCTATTTTAAAAGAATTCTCGTGTTACACGGTGTGTTGATTAATAAAAAAAAACATGTTTGTGACATAAACCCTTTCTCATACATGTTTAATAATCGTTTCTAATTCTTACATATTTTTTTCCTACACTGAGACATGTTAAGCGTACGCCATATTGTTTACAGATTTACTTGTCAATCATTTATGACTAATCGATTATTCCACGATGTTTTATAGTATGGAGATAAACGAGTCAGCCATTATGTAGATTGAAATTAGTGAATTAAATTTGACTATTTTATTATATGTAATTAAAATTAAAAAACTATTAAAATACTTTAGTATACTTTACTTTCAGGATTATTTAGGATATACCTAGTATTTATAGGTATTGTTAACTTCCAAATATCACTTGGTATTTAGAATAGTGCGCGTGTAACCTAGACAATGATTTCCATTTATATAGTTATTATATATTTTACTATACCATAGTTATAAAGTTGCAGAAGCCTAGACAGGTTCGGAAAGCGCGATATAAAACTCGGAGTGCGTAATATAGACTGTATTATATTTGACTAGATATATCTATGACTTTTATAGTCACAAGAGATCTTTCTTTATTTTGATTGACATTTATTCGATATACAATAGATTGATACGTTCCTGCCAGATGAAATTCTACAGAGTTATAGAGCTACACGTATATTTATATAATAGCTTCTGCCCGCGACTTCGTCCGCGTGCAATAGTAACTTTGGGCTAACTGATACGCAGCGGAAGCTCTCAAAACGAAAATATACCCCGATTTTGAAACATTCTTCATTGGTGCTCCGCTCCTATTTGCCTTAGCGTAATGATATATAGCCTACAACCTTCCTCGATAAACGAGCTCTCTAACAATGAAAGAATTTTTCAAATCTGTTCAGATCAATCGTTCCTGAGATTACCCCCTACAATCTTACAAACTCACAAACTTTACCTCTTTATATTACATACTATATATACTTATATTACATACTCTAGTTACATAAAGTGGCTCTCAAATTCTAAGTACCTAAATATAACTTTACGAAATTTTATCGCAACTTACGACACAGTTTTCAATTAATTTTCAATTCAATTTATTTTACATTGGTGGGTGGTATTTCTGGATGATATTGAATTAAATGTAGTCTGTAGATTATGAGGAATAGTGATATACCCAGTATCGTCGTTTGGAAAAGTAATGGATACACAATAGAATCAAATGATGAATCCAAAACAAAGATGTTTAATACAAAATATCCTTTATTCAATTTAGGCCCTGAGAAGGCGCTTATGAACGTCAAAGCTACTACCGGTTCGGAAAACAGCCCAGTCATCGAGAAGAACCGGCAAGAAACTCGATCTGGTTTATGTTTTCATGTCATATATTTGTATAGTAACACAAATATTCACATTCGTTATTAGTGGATGCACAGAGAGGGGCGTCATTTCCAGACGTCACAATCGTTCACGTATTGATCCACCCTATAATAGCCTTTAGATATTAAAACCCGCTTGACTTGGTTCTTGAACTCACTATCAGGTAAATCGGTAATGTGTTTTGGGACTTTATTATAAAACTTAACACTATTACCTAAAAAACTGTTTTCGGACTTAGTGAGCCTGAAGCATGGAATGACCAATTTGTTGCTGTTTCTAGTATTTAAATTATACTGGTCTTTTACTAGATCCAACATATCCAAATTTTTGCGGACATACATTAAATTATCTAGAATATATTGGGAGGGCAGAGTTAAGATACCGAATTCCTGAAACTTAGTATTTAATGATTCGCGAGGCCTCATATTAGAAATTGCTCGAACTGCTCGTTTTTGTAATAGGAATATGGTGTCCACCTCAGCTGCTGTCCCCCACAACAAAATACCATAAGACATTAAGCTATGGAAGTAAGCGAAGTAGACAACGAACGACAACGAAATAGATTCTCTATCGGAACATATGTCAATAACATGGGGTAACGTCTATATTTGGCTTATACTAGGAAACGCCTGTGACTTCGTCCGTATTAATTTACAATATCAATCTTAATAACAAATATGTAAATCATATAAACATATAAATCTTTCTCCATGGAAAAACACATCGGTACTCTTCCATTGTGTTTGATAAAACAGTGCTGCCGTTTGTCGACCTTTAATGCAGTAACATCCATTTTTATAGATAGATACTATTGGCCCTCCTTTATCCATTGGACCATAAGAAGTACTACTATTTTTCCTCAGGTATTAGTAGGTATATGAAGACTATTATCTGTATTTCCATAGTATTTCTATTTTGCATTTCTTTCTAAATGGTAAAAACCATATTCAGTACCTATTGTATAAATCTTGTAAATTGCTAAACGTAAACATCCTTAAGAAGCCGGATAGTGACTTATAAACATAGCTTTCGAGTCTTCGAGCCTTATTTTGTAATTTTATTGATAAAACTAAAACTTGCAAATAGCTTCTAAACAACAAAAGAATGAGGAAAGTCGGCTGAGAAATAAAGGAAGATGTACTTAACAGGTTTGTATCTGCCTATGATATAAAACTCGGAGTGCGTAATATAGACTGTATTATATTTGACTAGATATATCTATGACTTTTATAGTCACAAGAGATCTTTCTTTATTTTGATTGACATTTATTCGATATACAATAGATTGATACGTTCCTGCCAGATGAAATTCTACAGAGTTATAGAGCTACACGTATATTTATATAATAGCTTCTGCCCGCGACTTCGTCCGCGTGCAATAGTAACTTTGGGCTAACTGATACGCAGCGGAAGCTCTCAAAACGAAAATATACCCCGATTTTGAAACATTCTTCATTGGTGCTCCGCTCCTATTTGCCTTAGCGTAATGATATATAGCCTACAACCTTCCTCGATAAACGAGCTCTCTAACAATGAAAGAATTTTTCAAATCTGTTCAGATCAATCGTTCCTGAGATTACCCCCTACAATCTTACAAACTCACAAACTTTACCTCTTTATATTACATACTATATATACTTATATTACATACTCTAGTTACATAAAGTGGCTCTCAAATTCTAAGTACCTAAATATAACTTTACGAAATTTTATCGCAACTTACGACACAGTTTTCAATTAATTTTCAATTCAATTTATTTTACATTGGTGGGTGGTATTTCTGGATGATATTGAATTAAATGTAGTCTGTAGATTATGAGGAATAGTGATATACCCAGTATCGTCGTTTGGAAAAGTAATGGATACACAATAGAATCAAATGATGAATCCAAAACAAAGATGTTTAATACTAAAATTAACTTTTGAAATTGAATTCATTTTTGTTCAAAATTCATCATCAACTGTACTAAATATAATGCTACATCAGGTTGCACTGCATCATTGTAACCGCGGAGATCTAAGTCATAGATTACTTTCATGGGCAAACAAATGTTCTTATTTTGTTTTTACATAGTACTTTTTGGCTCATTTTTGATTGAATCATCATTTGAAGTGAGTTCACCATATAAAAATACTAAACATTAAAATATTGACTTTGGTAATATTGCTTTACTCTTATGACAATATGAAGTGAAAGCAGTCCTGTCACCTAAAAATTTAGACATTCAATAAGACCAAAAAGAATAATAATTATTTCAGCGGTTCCATGAATTTACTAAAGATAAATTATATTATTATAAAATTAACCTCCGGTTTGACCAGTTGATTTCAAAGCAAATGTAAAGGCATGCAACGTCAGTCATGTTAAACATATTGAAAAGGTAATTGGAACGTAAAACTAAAATGACGGTTGTCAATAAGTCTTTCATTTACACGTGTGTATATGTTGTGTAACATTCAAGGAGTAGTGTGAGTAATGCATATTTTAATTAATTTAATGTATTTATAATTCATTTTATATAAAAAAATAGCTTTCTGCACTTCTCCTCCATATAAACCTTAACTATGCCAAATTCAAAGTTCATCCGTTCGCGCAATTCTCTTAAAGTACAAAGTTTTGACTTCACGTATTAATATATAAGATACAAATGTAAATTTACTTATCGAATCCATAAGCTTGTTAATCTTAACGTAGATACAATAAAATAGCTAAACGAAGCTAGATTTCTCTCAAAAATCATTTCGTGTTAAAAGCATTCGTACTTTAAATGTATATTATATAGAATATTAACGTATTAATTCAATAAAGACCTGTCTAGATATAAGGCTTGACATTAAATTACAGGTAACTAGTAATACAATGTTATGAAGAAGTTTTACGTCATAGTTTTAATATTTCATGAAGTATGGACACCCAGACCGCGACATGATGCTCGTCGGACGTTATGTCGTATATTATGTTGTGTTGTGTCGGCGCAAGGTTTCGTATAAATAATGGAGCTTCGTTGGGATAACGCGCCTCTCGCTGTGGCCTAGGCGCCGTGTACAGAACACTGATTCTATAGAGTCGTCGTGTAAAACTATATTTGTTTATAATTAATTAATTAATCCTTCCTAATTTTATAAATATGACTAGCTGACCCGTGCCCGTTTCGTTGGGCGGTAATAGGCATTATCAAGCTACACCTTTTCTCTAGAACTCAATCATATATCTCACATCGTTAAGGCAGCGTTGTTAAGAAACATTTTCGTTCGATCATTTTATGTCCGATTCCCCAGATATTAACCCCTACAACCACACAAACTTTACCTTTTTATAATATTAGTATAGATAATATAATTAGTACTAGTACTTCGTATACGTGGAATAGTTATTTGGGGCTAAGAGGCAGCGGAAGCTCTCAAAAGGAAAAAAATACCCTGATTTTAAAACATTTTTCATCGTTGCACCGCTCTTATTGGTCTTAGCGTGATAATATATAGCCAGTGACACTCACAAATAACGTGGCTTTATATTGGTAAAAGAATTTTCAAAATCGGTTTAGTAGTCCCTGAGAATAGCCCCTACAACGTCACAAACTCACAAAATTTACCTCTTTATAATATCAGTATAGATAGTTTACTTATTACGCTTTCACTCCTTAACTACTCAAGCGATTTTTAAATTTTGCAAAGGTAGACATTCTCAAGAGTATAGCCAGGTAAAAACTCTGCCTTCTATGCTTGTGAAATTTATGTTTGAAATCTATGTTATAGGAAATGGAAACTGTGTTGTAAAATGTGAAATAGTTATATAAGTAATTCTATACTACTAGTGGGCGCCCAGAGGTCGACATTCGACCATAGTTCATTGATTTTTTTAAGTATGAATTTTATTAGGGTTAATATCTTTGTTGAATGTAGAATGAAAAAGGGTAATTGGACCGTAAGAGTAAAATAATACATACAGTCGAGCATAGTAACCTCCTTCACAACCTTTTTTGAAGTCCTTTATTGACAGATGTCAAAATGTCTTTTTTATTTACATGTGTGTATATGTTGTGTAAAATTGAAGCAGTAGTGTGAGTAATGTATATTTTAATTAATTTAATGTACTTCTAATGCATTTTATATAAAATAAATAGGTTTCTGCACTTCTCCTCCATATAAACTTTACCTATGCCAAATTTCACGTTCATCCGTTCGTCCATCCCAATTCCGTTAAAAAGGAGTACAAACTTTAGACTTCACGTATTAATATATAGATACTATAATAAACTATTTCCAATACAAAAAAGCTAAGTTATCCAGTGGTATCTTTTAAAAACATTAGGTATTATATATACATGTTCCTCTCAATTAGTTTGTGAAAAGAGCCATAACAATTTAAAGATTAATATCAATAGGCCGACAACGCACTTGTGACTCCCCTGGTGTTTCTAGTGTCTATGGACAGCGGTGACCACTTACCACCAGGTGACCTACCTGTTCGTTTGCCTCTAATTATATAAAAAAAGAAGAAATTTCTTTAACCGGCATTTCTCTAGTTAAGCTAAGATTCAAATTTCTTGTAACAGGTTTATGATACATTGTTCTATTTAGAATGACTGAAAAATCCTTTTATTTAGTGTTTGTTAATGGTTTTATTTATTCATACATTTGTGTTATACATTTTTATATAAAGTAAGGTCAATGTACTTACAACGCTAACAGTTGTAAAACAAATAACCACTAATAATAGGTCCATGAATTTCATATTCCGACGCTTGGGTGGCGCCCGCCGCTATAAAATTCGGACTGCGGCGCGGAATCCCACAGATTCCAAGTTAATATTAATTGTCGATCGACTAACCTCAGAATTCATCCCCTCCACCACCCCTCAACCACAGCCGACATGGGAAAAGGGAATCGATAACAGTTCTAATGATTTTCAAATCGAATAGCTCAAGGATCGGATACTTAAGTATACTTAAGTAATAAATAAGTAAACAAATTTCTAATAAAACGTTATAATTATAAGGATGTTTCAAACTTAATTGAACAATAGTATTCGACTGCTTCCATACTTGCGCCTATACATCATTTCTACTAGTTTTTTTTTTTGAACTGACTACCCTATTGAGCAAGCAAGGTCTTAACAGCTTCACCGGACTAATATTTCTACTAGTTCGTACACGTTAATCGAGTGTAACGTTTAAAATTATTATTAACTATATGCATGTAGATATTACAATGTTTATGTCTGAGAAAATCATTAAATAAACGTAGTTTTACCTGTTTAAAATATTTAATTCTATGATAATTGAATATAAGTGTTTATTATTACAAGTTCTATACATTTAGAGTTTTTTAAACAAGTTGGTGCCCGAGATTTTTTTCTAGAGAATTTTTGTGTCTTATTGGAACTACATA
Source organism: Antheraea pernyi (assembly GCA_015888305.1). Classification (NCBI taxonomy): domain Eukaryota; kingdom Metazoa; phylum Arthropoda; class Insecta; order Lepidoptera; family Saturniidae; genus Antheraea; species Antheraea pernyi. The sequence continues at coordinate 80,442 of MU159616.1, read as the reverse complement.
TTTCATCTGAATTAATTGAGTAATCATTTTTTGTCATTGTCACTTTATTACCACGAAATTTGTATCGATTTTAATGTGTCTGTTACATTTTACTATTAAGGCTTAGCACCTATGCAAGAGCATAATAATGAGAAGTGTAGATAACAATGTCTATCTTCTTGTAAAAGTTTCGTCAAAATCGGTACAACCGTTTCGGAGATTCACCTAGTCAAAGTATAGACCATTAATTTTATTTAGTTTTTTTTTATATCATCGGAGGCCAACGAACAGGTTGCAACACCAGAAGAGTCGCAAGTGCGTTGCCACCCTGTGTTTGGCGAAGGGGGAGTGGGGAAGGGGAACGGGGAGGGGCGGTGGGTTTATCCGGCGCTCTCACTGACCGAACGAAACGCAAGAATGCAAGCACTGTTAGTTCACGTCGGTATTCTGCGAGAGGGTGGTACTCCCCCGGACGAGCCGACCCAGTCATGCCGAAACCAGTAATAGCTTCAGCGTAGATCTACCACCTCTAAAGATAGCCTTAGTTCTTTATAATAGTTTACCTAACGGTTTTGACCACAATCTCATCTAGGTATTAAATTACGATGTGGCCGAAGATGGCCACACATTTTTTTTTTTTTTTATTTAAACTTTATTGTACACCAATTATATAAGTACATTCATTTCAAAAAGCCTTTCATTAAGCCTAGATTAGAACGAGCCCTTAGATCTTCTAGATTATTACTGCTATTGTCGAGTAGGAAATAATATTATGTTTCTTGTGATAATTTCAATGTTCTAACAAGATGGTGGCTCCCGTGTCGGAAGTTTCTAGAGAGTTCTTGTGGCATATCATAATTGATGTTTCGTGGTATTTTTCACACCCGCTTCACATGTGTACAATAAGTGAAATATATTACGTAAAACGCCACCAATATTACAAATTATACAGTCAAATAACACAAAGTTATGAATAGAAAGCTACTACGTGACAGGCTAAGATCCCGCCAATAACTACCAAAAAACATTTATAGGAGTTGGTTATTTTCTGTCTGACAGTATTAGAAGAAGTCCCCAGTATGGATAGCCTTTGGTTTCGTCGTAATATTTTTCCTTCACCGAAGACCGCTTGTAGGTGGTAGAGCCACGTTGAAGCTATTACTGGTTTCAGCATGAATGGGTCGGCTCGTCCGTTGTAATACCACCCTCCCACAGAAAACCTACGTGAAGAAACAGTGCTTGCATTATTGCGTTTCGTTCGGTCAGTGAGAGCGCCGGAGGCCCACCTCCCCTCCCCTTCCACTTTCTCCTTCCCCTTCCCATCCTCCCCCCACAACACATGCTGGCAACGCACTTGCGACTCCCCTGGTGTTGCAAGTGTCTATGGACGGTGGTGATTACTTACATCAGGTGATCCACCTGTTCGTGTGCCTGCTATGATATAAATTTAAAAAAAGAACCAGATTCATTGCATTGATTGTCAGCGTCAGACACTCCAGCACTAAGCATCGTTGATTCAATTGGTAATCATATTACGGTAATATTACAATTGGTTTAAAAAGATTTTGAATCCATGAAAAACGGTCAACGATCACAATCGGCTTGTTAGCACATTATTCGTTCACTTACATTGATGTGTTAATGTTTGTTACAAAATCGTTTTAACAGACAAATGTATTGGTTACACGACTCAACTCGCATCTTGAAAACCTATATTAATAATTATAATTACGTTTGGCACCTCTTGTAACTGTTGTTTTGTTAATTAATGTTTATGATACACTAACAGGTTCAAACGCATTGTAGTTACGAATTTTAAGCCTGTTTTTGTTAAATACTAAATTGTTTAGAATACTTTCACCCATAGTGGAATTATTTTTTTATAAAGATAAACTCCGTTCAAGGAAAACTGTCTTACGTTCAGATTGTATGTTTGATTTAGTCGAAAAGAAAAAACTTAAAATCATCTTTAAATATAAGTTGATATCCCTCTTACCAAACCTCCAATTACACGATAATTTACGACTTTTTAACTCGATACCAAATTTGTTGAAAAAACCGTTTTCCGTAAAGGCCCCACACAAAAGGTATAAGTAGACAGTTAATACTGTTTGATTTGTAGTTCCCAACAGTTGAAAAGGAGGTGGTGATTCCATTGGAAACCTAATGTTAGGTTCACCATAAATTTTCTAGTTTCGGGACACCAGTTGGAAGTGAATGAATGGAATGTGAATGAAGTGAATGGAATTATAAAAGCTCTAACTCAGTTGAACATATTTCCAATATTGTTTATATTCAGCGTTACAATAGTAGTACTACAGGGGTACATTATAGAACACTAAGCTTTTAATCCGACTGCACAGGCAGAGCATTATTTTTTAATATATTTTTTCCACGCTATTTTTCTTAAACGAAACAGTGAATTTTAATATATGAGTTATCGTTACAATCTTCTTTATTGTGAGAATGACAAGTAATAAATGTAACAATTTTTAATAAAAAAGGATTCATTGGAGTTGGTGTTTGTCGTCTTCTTTATTGTTGATTCTGTTTATTTATGTTATGAACTATCAAACAGGCAGACGATCCATCTGCTCTTAAGAGATGTGTAGCCTATATCTATATATAGCTAACCTCAAATGGATTCTAATATTGAGGACAGGCCTAAAATATCTCTACTCTTTTCGGAACGTGTCGAGTAATTGTGTGTATTTCTAACTACATCCTTCAAATTAATACACAGAAGAGTCAGTAATGCCGCTTAGCTACAGAAATAGGTGTGAAAATGATATTTTACAATTAAGCCATGCTGATGTTTTAATACTTTTTTGATAAGAACCACTTACATTTATAGCGTTTTTGAAGGAATTCTTCTTCTTCTTCTTACCCTTATCCCACATAAGTAGGGTCGGTACAACATGTTTGTCATGTTGTGGTATATGATTTGGCTTAATTTTTACGATAGGCCGCCTGCCTGACATCAACCTTGGGATTATTTTGTTGTACCACTGTATTTATGATTATTATTATATAGTTACGAAGTCTGATGGGATCCTTAGCCTTGCAAATTTTTCTGTAGGCTTTAGCTTTGGTAGGCTATTTATAGTGTCTCGTTTTTGAAGGAATTATTCGAAAAATTATATTTCGAGTAATGAATGCATTATGTGTAGGTACAATCATCTATACTATTATTATAAAGAGCGAAATTTGTAAGTTCGTGACGTTGTAGGGGGTAATCTCAGGAATTACTGATCCGATTTGAAAAATTATGTCAGTGTTATATAGCTCATTTATCGAGAAAGGTTATAGGACCAATGAAGAATGTTTCAAAATCGGGGTATTTTTTCCTCTTGAGAACTTCTGCTGCGTGTTAGCGTTAGCCCAAAGTAATTATTTCAAGAACGAAGTCGCGGGCAGAGGCTAGTGTCCTATACTCCTGAATAATTAACATATCAATTGTCACTAAAGTTATGCAGTTTTAACAACTTGGGAAGACGCTGTACAGCATATAGTGATATGAGACTATCTAGACGCTTTTTTAATACCTGGAATAGGATACTAATGTATACCCAAGCAAACGCTACTCAACTCCTAACTATTCCAAGAATGATGGTCTAACTGACCGGGTCTGGAGTTATATACATAAGCAAGGCAAAGTCCACCAACGTCTACATTAGGTATCCTATACTTAAATAGAACTATTATTCGGGACATATCCCGACTTCCCGCGGCGTATGGCAAGCCTACACTAAGGAGGCAACGTTCGCCGCAAAATTATAGTAAAGTCGTATAATTAAGGACATGGCCGGGTAATTTCCGCGTCTTGCGGTCGGCACTTCCTTCCTATTGTTCGCTTTTTAAGAACGTATTTTTCAGAAACACTATACCGCACAATATACTCGGACGGGTGTCTCTAATCGATTTTAATATTTTGACAGTTGCGGTTGGTACGCGATTTTCGAATGTTTTTTTCCGTGATGTGAAATATTTTTTTGTTTATTTCACGTGGGTAGGTGTCCAGGTTTTTTGTTGTAGGTATGTCAAGTCAATAAAAATCTTGTAGGTGGTGGTAGCACCACGCTGAAGCTATTACTGGTTTCAGCATGAATGGGTCGGCTCGTCCGGGGTTGTACCAGCCTCTCACAGAAAACCGACGTGAAGTATCCCACCCTGACTAATAATATACCTAAACCTTTCTCATAAATCACCATATGTACTGAAAAAAACCGCATGGAAATGCGTTTAGTAGTTTCTGAGTTTATCGCGAATAGACAGACAGACGTGGCAGAGGACTTTGATAATATTTTAAATTCATGTAAACAAACTTCTTGATCATTTATATGTTTTATTAGTACGTAAATTTTGCGTTAACATGTGAATTAAATGTTTTTTTCTGTTTTATTGACATTCTTTATACGTGTTTGCGTTTAATCACTGCCTCATCTGATGTAAAATGTCGATATGTGGTCCTAGATTTTAAACATGTTAAGCCTAGCGAGACTGGCTTTTAAGTATAGCTGCCGGGACATACCTATCTGTGCGGACTTAGAAATAACGTTATCACTCTCTCTATCAGTTTACAGTTTCATCATTATGTTATCCTTCACCTGAAAATTCTGGCTTAATTGCAAAAATTCGAGCCTAAACTGATCGAAGCGGTAGCTAAGCACACTAGCTATTGAGCTATTATCGTTTATTATACAGCTTTGTATTCTGTGGTAAGTACCCTGTAATAAATAAACAGGTAAGTATTTGGTATATATGTAGGAAATTCGGACTCACTACTATAAGAATCTAGACTGGCACGCACAGCATAATAATAATACTCGGAGTGTGTGAAATAGACTGTTTATTTATATGATCATATGAGGTATTTATAGAGACGCGATCATTCATTTGTTTGAACGATATTCTACATACAATATATACAAGAGTTTCATCCAGTCTGCCAAAGAGGATCACATACTCGGTAGCTACATGTCTACCTATACTAGGTGTGGTCGGTAGAGCCACGCTGAAGCTATTATTGTTTATAGCACGAATGGGTCGGCTCGCCCGGTGTGGTACCACCCTCTCATAGAAAACCGAGGTGAAGTAACAGTGCTTGCATTGTTGCGTTTCGTTCGGTCAGTGAGAGCGCCGGAGGCCCACCTCCCCTCCTCTTCCCCCTTCCCTTCTCCTTCTTGCCAACACAGGCTGGCAACGCACTTTCGACTCCCGTGGTGTTGTTAATGTCTATGGACGGTGGTGATCACTTAACATCAGGTGTCCCACCTGTTCGTTTACCTGCTATGACATAAAAAAAACTAGCTTAATTATTTACCTAATCGTATAACTAAGGAGAGTATCCATAGTTTATTTACGTCTATTGCTCGATCACTCTATTTGTCGCTGTGAGGTTCAATTTATGTGGAACAGTGCAGCGGCCAAAAATTTGTTACTATTTAGCGTCATTCGGGAAGCATGTGTAGGGGAATGAGAGGTACACTTCCTATGGATGCGTGTAACATCAGTCTGATCATCAAACTAGCTGATACCCGCTTTAACGTTGAATAAATGAGTGAATAATTTAATAAAAAAGTACCCTCCCGATGAAATAACGGCAGTGAACGATCAGTACCAGCCTGTCTCTCCAAACAGAGCGTGCTCACGCCCACGCCCGCGTAATTCTCGAACCGACTACGCTATTGACACCTAGCAATACTTAACAGCTTCACCGAACGACTAAGGCGAGCGCTTAAGGCACACAGCTGATTTTGTTTGGGCTAAGAGCCTAAATGAAATGTATTCTCATTATATATAGTTACTATATGTGCCCGTAACTCAGTCCGCGTAGAACAGAATGTAAAAAAACAGTAACTAATAATATCATCTGAACGTATTCAGTCAATTTACATATCTACTTTTCTTAATAGTGTTAAGTTTTATAATAAAGTCCCAAAACACATGGTTTTAATATCTAAAGGCTATTATAGGGTGGATCAATACGTGAATGATTGTGACGTCTGGAAATGACGCCCCTCTCTGTGCATCCACTAATAACGAATGTGAATATTTATATTACTATAGAAATATATGACATGAAAAAATAAACCAGATCGAGTTTCTTGCCGGTTCTTCTCGATGACTGGGCTGTTTTCCGAACCGGTAGTAGCTTTGACGTTCATAAGCGCCTTCTCAGGGCCTAAATTGAATAAAGGATATTTGATTTTGATTTTGATTTTTGATTCTCTCGCACTGAAGTCGCGTCGTCATTAAAATTACAATGACTTTTGATAGATTGAACCGATTTTAATGAAACCAGGACTAAATATTACTCGAGGATATGCTTTATGATGTTATGCGTATGAACGTAGTACTTTAGCAGTGATGCGTGTTCAAACAAACAGACAAACAGACATTTCTAAAAATGATTGAAATATATGTTATTACTAATTCCAAGACACCTACAAAATTTTTATGACAAAAATCTAAAAAGTACCGAGTCGTTAGTTTTACTAACTTATTACAGGTATATATAGATACGTTAAACCTGTCCTATTAATGATCTGTGAAAAAACACAAAATTAACAAACGCCATTTAAGTAAACTTTTTGAACATACCGCTTATGGCAACTGCTACACATATGGAGTCTATAATGTTTATATTATTCACATTACAGTTTCAAACGCACACCTTTCGTTGGAACTTCATTAGCGGGTTTTCTCAAACAGCGACAGCCTAAAATTATACGCTATGTAAGTAGAATGTTAGTTAACTGCAATTGTTTCCTTCATAAAGGTCATTCAGGTTTTTCACAAAAGCGCGACAAACCTTAACGACATATTATACAACTTTTTATCAAAGATCGCCTTCATTACAACGATCAGTAACGTAAATGCATTATTCCTACGCAATGGATGGTAAATTATCGAAGATAACGTTGACTGCAATTATAACTCCTATCAGGGCACGAACTAAAAAGTTCGCTACATCTTATATTTGCCGTACCGTGAAGCTGTGGAACAATCTCCCGGCTAGTGTGTTCCCTCTAACCTATAACATGGGGTCCTTCAAGCGTAACGTGAAGAGACATTTACGCAGGCCGGCATGACAGCGACGACCGCCGGAGGACAGCGTATCTCTCTTTAGTCGCCGTTGTTTTTGGATTGTACTGTGCTTACCATCAGGCACAGTGCAGTAACAATACCGTGTTACAATAAAAAAAAAATGACAATAGTCAGTCAGTGTTATCGGAACGTGTGAATAAGCATTACGGAATGCGTAATAAGTGTGACAGATAGTGCATTTCGGTTACTAACAAACAATTAATTCCATTAATTATTATGCCATAGTATAAAACAAAGTGCTCTACCGCTTCTGTCTGTCTGTCTGTTCGCGATAAACTCAAAAACTACACAACGGATTTTTATGCGGTTTTCACCAGTAGATAAAGTCATTCATGGAGGTTTTAGTATATAATTTGTCAAGGATTTTTTTTATAATCAGGACGGGACAACGTTTGTCGGGTCCGCTAGTTTTACCATATTTTATAACAATGACTGTGACGGTAGGCATGTCGTGAGGATAGATGAAGACCTTGTAACTAAAAAAGTTTTGAGTATTGTGTTGGGCGAATATAAGAGTAGAGGAAGACCGAAAAATGTGTGCATGAATTGTATGAGAAATTATTTGTATATAAAAGGTGTGAATACTGTGATAACATGTGACAAAGGAGAGTGGAAAAGGAAAACATGTTATGCCGACCCTACTTAGGTGGGATAAGGGTAAAAAGATGATTATGAATGATTGCGATAACACAAGTAGCGTAATTTACTATTCATGTATAACTAACTCACCATTAGTTAATCTACAACAATAATTCTTTGTTAATGGTCAATGCTAACGACATATTTACTCTGGGATCAACTTAATAAACATATTTTCCTGCTTACTCAGGGATAATACTGTCATAGGCCGTGTGAAATCATGTAGGCTTAAATTTTAAAGCTCGATCTTTAATAAAATATCGTAGGAACTTTATGGACGCTTAATTGCTAAAGTCGCGACTTTATCATTATGAAAATAATTTTGTTATTTCAAGGGAACTATGTATTCCATGTGTATTAACTTTTTCTATATAGATATATATATCATAGGAGGCAAATGAACAGGTGGGTCACCTGCTGTTAAGTGATTACCGCCGTCCATAGGCAATAGCAACGCCAGGGGAATTGATGGCCTTTCAAAGAAGTATACGCTAGTTTCTTGTCGGTTTGTGACTCGAACTACTATCTTTTACTTTCTGTTAATTATAATATCGTCCTTATCCATATCCCAATATCATTTTTATTTAGCGCCTATAGAAAAGCTCGATAATAATCTAAGACTTAGGGGAAAAAAGATAAGAATTATTGCGATTTTTACTTAGCAATTGTGAAATGCTAATTATTCGATGCACTATATACCCAGGTATATCTTACTATAATTTTATAATTATAGTAAGTCATTATTGACTTAAGAAACACATTGTAGTGAATCGATGCGAGATTACATATACCCTTAAACGATTTCGTTTCGCTATGCAATATGACTGAACATTACTATATATATACTTCTATACTAATTATAAAAAGGTAAAGTTTGTGAATTTGTGACGTTGTGAGTTGTACAAATGTTTAAACTATGCACTTAATTATTGCGTAAGGCAGCAACGTCACGGGTAAGCTTTAGTATGAATTTAACGGGTCACGTTCCAATCATCCGTTATAACTTAGATTACTATATTCTGTTATTACATTTTACAAGATTAAGACGTATAAAATTAACAATGGAATCAGCGTATCAAATGGTTTATACAAATTAATGAACGCGAGGAATTTCAAATCGGACGTGTGCGGGCGAGCCTCGAAATAATTCTATAATGGATATATCCGTAATTATATTGAGTATAAACTACATATAATCATGGATACGTTAGTACATTATTGGGTATAAAAAAGAACTTGTTTAAACCACTTATAAAATGAGCTAAACGATTAATGTTACTTGGATAAAAAAGTGGGTGTGTACTTGTGACCACACGATAGAAGTGAAAATATGTTAATAAGTATTAGTAATATTTAAATGCGCACAATATATTCACTTGGAATACTACACTGATTATATACAACAAATATACGTAATATTATATTTTGTCATCACATCAGCCTATAAAACTGCAGGGTTATAGGTTTCTTCTATAGGAAATATATGGGCATAATCACCACGCCAATCAAACTCAACTTTCATGTAGGCTTTGAGGTTTTTATTTTTATGTGTCGTTTTTGTACTTGAAATAGCTTCAATGTGGTATTATTATTATATTAACATATTTACTTGAGTTAATTTGGCTTATTTTATTTAGGAAAAATTTGTGAAAAGTTGACATGAAAAATCCAATACCTACTCTGGATAATTCACTCTGGGATCGCAAATGAAACTGTAATATCCTTTCATACGATTGTAGTAATAATTATTTGTGGGTTTTTTTGGCGGGATCTCGGTCTGTCATGTAGTGTATTTTATTTTTTATTCATAATCTTGTGTTACTTGACTCTATATTGTGTAAAATTGGTGGTGTTTTATGTAATATAGTTTGTTTATTGTGCATAAGTGAAGTGAATGGAAAATAATACCACGGACCATGAATTCTGAGATGCCACAAAAATTCCATGGAAAGTTCTAACAAGTTGACCACCATCTTGTTAGTTCATTGAAATTATATCAAGAAACTTGTAATATCGATACTCACTTGACAATGGTAATGATGGTCTACTAGAAGACTGGTTGCCAAAATGGAATGGAAGAACTTGAAATAATATTAACTACTTGACAATGGCAGTAATAATCTAAAAGATTGATTGCCAAAAATAAAGTTAAAAAAAAAAAAATATTTGTGATATTTTGACATACCTACCTTACAATTGTTATTGTTTTTTTTTAATAAATTGTTAAGTATAAGAATTTTTTTGTGACTTAAATTAATTTTAGTGCCTAAAGTAAGTAAGTCCTCACAATTCGTGCTCGTCTTACTTAGAACAGAGATTACTTAAAACTTACTGTTTTATAACAACACTAGCTGTGTCCACGGGGAACCTGATGTACAAAACAATGACTGATAAAGTCATCTGAACGTATTTAGTCCATTTATTAATTTATTAATCACTTTTCTCTCGTGCTAAAGTCGCGTCCTCATTATAATTACAATAACTTTTGATAAAGTCAACCGATTTTAATGAAACAAAGACTATGTTACTCCCGAGGACATGCTTTATGATTTTCTAATATGAGGTTTTCTTATAAACCCGGTAGTTTAGCAGATAGACAGACAGACATTTCTAAAAATGATTAAAATGTATTCTATTACTACATTCCTAGACACCTGCAACAATTTTGATCACGAAAATCGAATAATACAAACACGTTCGATGTATATTGTTATTATATGTAGGTATGAAGATGTATAAATTGGGTAACTTTGATCCAGAAAATAAATACTCTTACACAGTTAGATCAAATTTACACGATCTAGACCGCGCGCTTCTTTCTACTACTTAAAAAATATATAGGTATATATAATAAGAATGTAACGTGTCTGTACTTTTTAGATTTTTGTGCAAAAAATTATTACTGGTGTCTTGGAATAGGTAATAAAATACGTTTCAATCATTTTTAGAAATGTATATCTATTTGAACACGCATCACTTCTAAAGTACTGCGATCACGACAAACCATCACCAAGATTTTTTTTTTTATGTCATAAGTGGCAAACGAACAGGTGGGTCACCTGCTGTTAAGTGATCACCACCGTCCATGGACACTAACAACACCAGAGGAGTCGCAAGTGCGTTGCCATCTTTTGGAGGGAAGGGTCAGGGGAGGGGAAGGGAGAGGAGAGGGGAGGGGAGATGGGTCTCCGGCGCTCTCACTGACCGAACGAAACGATATATATAGATAGAGTGAACCGATCTTAATAAAATAATTTCATCATCAATCAATCATTTCATGGTGGTAGAGTCACGCTGAAACTATTACTGGTTTCAGCATGAATGGGTCGGCTCGTCCGGGGTAGTACCACCCTCTCATAGAAAACCGACGTGAAGTAACAGTGCTTGCATTGTTGCGTTTCGTTCGGTCAGCGAGAGCGCTGGAGGCCCACCTCCTCTCCCCTCTCCTCTCCCTTTCCCTCCCCTAACCCTTCCCTCCAAAGGGTGGCAACGCACTTGCGACTCCTCTGGTGTTGTTAGTGTCCATGGACGGTGGTGATCACTTAACAGCTGGTGACCCACCAGTTCGTTTGCCACTTATGAAATAAAAAATAAGTTATTGTAATTTTAATGACGACTCGACTTAAGTACGAAAGAAAAGTAGATAAGTAAATGGACTTAATACATTCAGATGATTCTATTACACTCACAGCTAGTAATGGAATAAATGTTAGGTGAAAGATATTGAATGCGTCATACGTTTCTGAACGTTGTACGTTCACAATTCAAAAGGAATAATGACAATACGCGCCCTATCGAGTGACGACAGATGTTTGAATTCGATTTTCGAAATCCTGCAGGTTGAAAACGAAACACAAACCTTTTTTTATACAGGTACTATATATATATGGGCAGTGATAATGGGATTTTGGGAAGAATTGGGATGAGAATTTTTGTAACATTTTTAAATTATTGTAGTCTTACAAAGTTTCAGCGATATCTTCTTCTTTAAACTTATTACTTTCTTTGCAATAGGTGTTCATTATTTTCTTACCCTTATCACACCTAAGTAGGTTTGGCACAACATTTTTTCCTTTTCCACTCTCCCCTGTCAGATATGATCTCAGTATTCACACCTTTTATACACATATCATTTTTCACAGAACTTATCGATACCTTTTTCGGTCTACCTCTTCTCCTTCATCCTTAAAACTTTTCTAGTTACATGGTTTTCATTTCTCCTCATGACATGCCCATACCATGCTAACCTATTACTCCTCAATTTCTCTGTCACTGGTACTATTTTCAAAATTCCTCTGATATAATCATTCTTAATCTTTTCAATTCTAGTTACAACAAACATCCCTTTTAACATTCGAATCTCCGCTGCACGTGGTTGTTGTTTTTTTTTAATTATTAAAAGTATTGAATAGAAAGCTCTATAAAGTTGTAATAAGCTTTTTTTAAAAATTTTTTAAAATTTTTATTGATTTTTCCTATTTTCTTTTCTTTATGAAAGAGTTATTAATTCTACTTTTTCAGAATGTGAAATGAAATGCGCGGTATTTTGGTGTTTTCTTGATAATATTATCATTTTATGGTTTAAATATTTCGGGAACTTGTAATTAAAGACATATAGGTATAGTCCGCGCCAAACTTTTCAATCGCTCTAAATATAACTGTCCAGAATTCAGATTGATGTGTAAATACGTATTATATTATACGTATAGCGTTGAGACCACTTAAAGACAGATATACAAACTCTAAATTACTATAATAATATATTAACTTTGTTTTATATTAAACCATTGACTACATTACGCCATAAGTCTGAACTTGTAGCTCTATTAAGAGCGGCCAAAAATATTGACGAGGACTGTAAATGGGAAGCACGAAAATAATAGTTTATTTTAGTTATATAAGTTAAGCCAAATAATGCTACCTGATGTTAAGTTCCACCTAAGAACGAAGATTAACGATGAAAGGTTAGAGACATTGTCATACATTGATTCGGGATGACTGTCTGTATAATTAGGTGCGTATTTATGATTGATATATTCTTAGAAGCGTATGAGAAGAGATTTGGAAAAAGTTAATAAGAAAGTAGGTAAAAATGGTTAGAAGTTAGGATCATATTTTACTCCCTCTGGTAGGAGGACATTTCAATCTTTTCCCCCAAATAAAATTGGTTTATTGATCAAATTGCTTGCCGACTGTTCTCGATGATTGTGTTTTTATCAAAACCGGTCGAAGAGTTTTGGCGTCCAAAAAGTATCTTTTTAGGATCTGAATTGAAAATAATATTTTTGGTTTTGGCCTCGATTGAAATTGTCTCGAATCTTTCAATGAGATAAAGTTCCATTGATTGAAATCATGGCGATGAAGGTAGGATATTTTGTAATCCCGAATTAGTTAATTACCACATGGGACTTAAAGGCATCTCAACACTTATTGGTGGGCATTAAAAAGCTTAAGTTTACCATATTTATTAAAACTATATCCTATATATATTAGAGACAGTAAACTATAAAGAATTAGGGACAAAATAATCTTTACTTAGGTGCCTTTTCTTAATTCTCTTTAAGCTTCTGCTGTGTTGAATAGATACTGCTATCCAATAAAAATCATTATTAGTTTGTCCACCAACTATATTTGTAATACTTTATATATACATTTCTTCTGTACGTATGTATGTCACTGAACTCCTCATAAACGGCTGAAACGAGTTTGATGAAATTTTGTGTGCGTGTTCGAGTGGACCCGAGAATAGTTTAGATTCACAATTGGACCCGGTAGGTGGCGCTGCGGTTGAATATTCATTTTTTTAATTATCAAAGCAGGACAACGTCCACCGCGACCGCTAATTTGTAATATATCTTTTTTTTTATTTTTTGGGTTTTAGCGTTTGACCGCATTACCATCTGATGTTAAATGCCAATGTGAAGTAAACGTAGGGGGGGCTGGTTCACAAATGCAGCTAGCGAAACACACCAACAGGTCCTTGGCGACAGACTTTCAACTTAATGGTGGTAGCTAGCCAGGCGGACTTAAAAAAAAAGCTACCACCATACCTATGGTTTCATTACGATATCTTCCTTCACTCGAAGCCCTGACTCAGTCGTTAGGAGGTAGTCCGGTGAAGCTGTAAAGGCCTTACAAGGCCAATGGCATAGTCAGTTCGAAAAACAGGATTCGAACCCACGTCCATCGACTATGCCCGAACGTGGTCCCATGTTTCAGAATTAGCAAAACCAGTATAATAGTTGTTTAGGTAATAGTGTTAGGTTCTACAATAAAGTCCCAAAGCATGTTACCGATTTGCCGGACTGTAAATTTAAGCGCCATGTCAAACGGGTTTTAGTTTCAAAATAATATTATAGAGTGGATCAGTATGTGAACGATAGTGATGTCTGGAATTGACTCCTCTCTGTGCATCCACTAAAAGCTATTGTATGAAGATGTACCCAATCGAGTTTCTTGCCGATTCTTCTCGGTGACTGGGTTGTTTTCCGAACCGGTGGTAGTTTTGACGTTCATAAACGCCTTATTATGGCCTAAACTGAATAAAGTATTTTTGATTTGATTTGACTTGCTGTCAACTAATTCATCATCATTTCGAAAGCTGAGTTTATAAGGGTTAAGTTTTCATTACAATAATTTTAGATGCATTGTTATGCATGTAGCGAGCGCTTTTAGCGTGTTCGTATATCAGAATTTTTATTACATTCACAGTATTTACCAAATTACAGAAATGTAGATATAATTTGATCAGTAGAACAAATAAACTTACATACTAATCTGCTCCAATCATATTTTATTTATTCAGGCAATCCAGATTGAAGTTTGTCCACAATCATACCGTATTTTAGGAATATTTCGTGGTAAGTAAAACACGTTTAACCTAATATGGACTCGGTCTGACAAGGGTAACAGCCGGAACGCACCGACAGGCAACACGATAATTCATTCCCTAGTTCATTTTATTAATAATTTATTTCGATTTTCATATCTAAACCCACGTTATATGACTCGTGAGTTGGTACAATCCGGCTGCGGGTAGACCGACAACGCTCTTATCCGCCCTAACGGATAATTAGGGTAATTTGACACTTTTCTAAAGCAACCGCCACTTTATTATAAAGAACGGAAATAGTACGTTTTTTTCTGAATCCACACTTCATTATGTATTAGATAATACATACGGTTTTCAATAATACTGCTGTTTTGAAATTTATTACCTACTCTATATTTATGCCAGGTGAATAGGTAATTTCTATTATGCAAAAATATGGACTGCCAATTGTGAGCCCGGCACATACTTGACCACTTTTTATTATCTTTTATTTTAATTTATAGGTTACGCTACAGTCACACAAGTTTCACGGCTTTATGTGTAGGGTAAAAACGGAGTAGTTGTTCCATATTTTGGAATCGATAGATACTTTCCTAAAAATAAGTGATTACCATTTTCTTCTTTATCTTTGCCGTGTATTTTTGTTACTATATGAGCCCTCCCCCTCCCCTCCACAGCGGCTCAAGCCTAGGTCGGATCCCCGGAGTGGAGCCCTCGAGCACGCTGCTATCGCGATACAGTGACACTGTAAATTTTCAATCACTAGTTGAACAACACAACACAGATCACTCCCACATACGTGCACACACAGGCACACATATGGTGGAAGGGTTTTTATGTATTCCCTTATTTTTGGGTTAGTTTAGATTACCCAAATTATTAGACACGAAATAAACGTTTGAAATCGTAAAGCTCATATAACGGTATACACGTGTGTCGCAGGAATCCTTATCTGTATGAATAGTTAGCTTAGTTCAGCTTAAATAGACTCGCGAAGTTGCATCCAAGGCAACAGCCCAAGCCGAGGTTCGGCCACTCTGGTATCCTTGAGTTTATTGCCAAGCGATGAAGTGCCTTAAGCACTCGCTTAGTCCGGTGAAGCGTTGAAGGCCCGTCAGGAAAAAAGCTACTATATGATCAAGGGTGATCGAATAAAATATTTTGAAACAAAAATAAATCATGGGCTTAACGTCTTGTCGGTTTAATCGCTGTGTGAATAGTTACCTTTACGGATTAATAAGGTATATTTAATATAAGTAATAGACACGTGTTATTACATCTGTTTTAATAATTACAGTACTCTTACACAACTCAATAGTATAAACAAACTATGTACCAATCTTTTTATGCCATGTAAATCATTTTCTGTTAAATAGAGACTTATTTCTTTCTTTTATCTTTCGGATTGCACGGTTTGCTGCCATATTTATTACAATAGTGATTATATATAAATATAATATCTTACGAAGAATGCCTCTTGACATTTCACGTTTCTTGTGTCACTTAAGCATGTGAACTCCCTCCTTACCTCTATTAATTATATTTTTGAAAACTGATTAAAGGTCATTCTGTCTTATAATGAAAACCATTTTTTTGTCATAGGAGGCAAACGAACAGTTGGGTCACTTCATGTTAAGTGATCACCGCCGTCCATAGACACTAACAACACCAGGGTGCGTTGCCAGCCTGAGTTTTGGGAAGCGAGGGAGGTAGGCCTCCGGCACTCTCACTGACCGTACGAAACGCAACAATGCAAGCACTGTTACTTCAAGTCGGTGTTTCTGTGAGAGGGTGGTACTACCCCGAGCGAGCCGACCCATTCTTGCTGAATCTAGTAATAGCTCCAACGTGGCTCTACCACCTCTAAGGTATTGATACCCTTATAGGCATTTGCACTTACATAAATATATATATAAGATATCTATTCTTATTCGGGGATTCGGTTATGAAAACAAAATAGCGTAAATAAATTATTTACTAATGGCTGTTCTTGATAGTAGAAACTTGCAAATGTTATGTGCTTCGTAAATTCAATTCCAAATTCATACATTCTGTTCAATACTGTTAGCGATTACCCATATGTTACTGGAGCGAAGGCTTAATTTCCTTATACTATGCTATCTGTTAAGCTATGTTTGTATAACTCAAAATAAATAGGGGAGGGAGGAGAGGGTATCTACCAACCCAGGTCAACTATCCTACTTTTCCCCTATAGTTTTAAGGTAGAACAACATGAAAATGCAAATATCGAATAAATCACGTTTCTTGTATGACGCCCATCTAATATTTCCATTTATTACTGTTTTTATTTATTTATTAAGCATCTACTATTAACACAAAAAATTGAACAAGATGTTTAGGTATTTCGATTTAAAAATGTACCCATCTCTTTAAACTTATGGCATTCCACGTAGCTCTCAGTCAATAGCAATTACATAATTTTTTGAGAATGTAACCCTAAAAATTAAGTACGATTTATTTCCATCCTTGTAATGTTACTATTTACTAATCCTAACTGATATTATAAATATGAGAGTTAGTTTGCTTGTTTGTTCGTTGCGCTTCCACGTCTTAACTTAAATGAAATTCTGCGTACGCGTTATCACGAGGCCAATAAAGTACACAGGATTTTTATCTAGAAAAAACATACCTACTTTGTTCCCAGCCGACCGATGAAAATTGTATTAACGCGAGTGGTGTCTTAAGCAAAAACTAGTACACAATAAATCCTTACAATATTTTAAATATTACCTCAAACCACCGTCTCGTAATCTTGTTTCTGTAAATTTTGGGGTGTAAGGGGTGTCAAATAACATCTAAGAATTGAGACATCCAAGCCAACCTCACCTGCACGTGGTGCACCCTGCTGAAGAACGAACGAGGCAATGGCGATAGCGGGGTGGTAGGGTTTTACAGCCTGACTGGGTCGCAACCACCATGTATATGGCGAAAAAGCCCGTCATAGTGATTCGCTTTTACGGGTCGCGTTTCGGGCTCAGCCTGTGCGTATCCAGCTTTTCGCAGGCCGGCATGACAGCGGCGACCGGCGATGGACAGTATGTACTCGTTGGTCGCCATATTTTTGGATTGTACTATGCTTACCATCAGGCATAGTGCAGTCACTTTGCCATGCTACTATAAAAAAAAAAAAATCTTTTGTGTCGTGATATTGCTAACAAATTTTGTAATACATATTTAATTTTGAATACTGAAAATTTTAAAAATATTACCTGAGATATCACCCCTCGTCCTAAAAAAGTATAGAAAAAGAAATCAGAACATGTAAATTCATTCAGCCATCAAATGTAGATATAAAATAAAATAATCCACGATAACAATACAGCGTGCACCGCGCCGGCGCATTGATCTATAGATCATTCCACCTCGATCCCTATTAGTTTGGTTCGGCTACGCTCCGCCCACGTGGTGCCCACTGAGCATTAATTGGATGCAAAATTGAACGCCCATAATATTGACGTCTTTGTCTTTCGTATACTATTGTATATATCTATCTCTTTCTTGCAAGTGTCGTCAAGCGCTCCGGGTTTTGTTCGTTTTGTGCGTAAGCGCAGAGGAGTCGTCACAATGCGCGTTCAGGCTCCTTTCCTGAGACAAGTAGAATGTTTAATTTTATTTTTCTTTATTTCACCGAAAGTCTTCGTGTGCAATATTTGTATCAAATACATATATGTTTTTATTTCTCAAAAATTACTTGATGATAGTAGATTTAATATATTCATTATTATATAAAATCTATATACGTTATAATTATACAATCAAATTAAATGACAAAATTCTTTTACAACAAAGGTAAGTTACGAGACATATTTAATGCCTACCGATGGAATGTGACACATTTTACGAGTTACAGCGTGTTACACCTGGTATATTGTGGACGCTAACCAGTCAGAGAAAAAATACCATGCAAGTACCACTCGGCAGTGTGTTAATTTTACTATAAAAAAGTCTATATGAAATTCATTACAATAATCATTAAAACATCGCTACTCTTCAATAGATGGCGCTAGTGTGTCATTCGAACTAATACGTACTAAAACGCAATACGCGTTCTTATGATAGATACGTGACGATTTATTTTGCTTTACAAGGTAATCTATTTTCTAAATTAAAATATAACTCACATAAATTAAAGTTGATTAATTAGAAAATGATTCTGTTGAATCTCTGTTTTTATTATCTTTTTCCAGAAGATTAATTAACTTATCTAAGTCGTCATTGCTTGAACATCCTTTATAGTACATTATTAATAACATACTATAGAAATACATGGTTGCCTTTTCTGTTGAATAGGCAAATTATCCACACTAATATTATAAAACAAATTTAATAAAACAAAATTTGTCCGGAACCGTTTGTTTATACATTTAGTTCTTGACAACTGCTCAACGGATTTTGAAACCTTTTAACTAACATATAGATAATTTTTCCCAACGACATTTATACGTGAATGTTAAAATAAAATATGATCAATGTATTGTTCTGTTGACAAAAAAACGACATACCTATAATGTTTATTTTGTATCATTGCAATTTTTTTATATTATAATTTCTATTATATTTTCTTAGTTTCCAAATATTGTTTTTTTTTTTATCGTATGACGACAATGTGACTGCACTATGTCCGATGGTAAGCACAGCACAATCCAAAAACAACGGCGACCACCGAGAACTACGCCATCTCTCGTCGGTCGTCGCTGTCATGCCAGCCTTTCATTTGTTAAAGAAATACATTAGTAGAAAAATCGGCCTATTGTAGTCGAGTCCTATAAATAATTTTAGGACGATTATTTTATAAGATACGTCAAAATAATGTACCCACTACACAACTGCACAAAATAATGTACTTACTACAAAACTGCACAAAATAATGTACGTACTACAAAACTGCACAAAATAATGTACCTACCTACTACAAAACTGCACAAAAATAATGTCCTTACTACAAAACTGCACAAAATAATATACCTACTACAAAACTTCACAGTATAATATACCTACTACAAAACTGCACAAAATAATGTACCTACCTACTACAAAACTGCACAAAAATAATGTACTTACTACAAAACTGCACAATTTAATATACTTACTACAAAACTGCACTAAATAACATACCTATTACAAAACTGCACAAAATAATGTACCTACCTACTACAAAACTGCACAAAAATAATGTACTTACTACAAAACTGCACAAAATAATATACCTACTACAAAACTGCACAAAATAATGTATCTACCTACTACAAAACTGCACAATATAATATATTTACCTACTACAAAACTGCACTAAATAATATACCTACCACAAAACTGCACAAAATAATGTATCTACCTACTACAAAACTTCACAATATAATATACCTACTACAAAACTGCTCTAAATAATATATCTACTACAAAACTTCACAATATAATATACTTTTTTCTTTTTTTTTACGTGGGGAAATCTCTTATGGATACACCACCCTCCCGGGGGAGAGGGTGGGTTATGTCCGTCTCGCACGAACTAAAACCCGACGGTGTACGTCTACGTCTACCGCTAAGTTGGGGCGGCACGAGATCTCTATAGACTTCATCGTGCCGCCCCAGCGATATTGCTGCCGCCGGGCCTCGTCCTGTTAGGAGACAGCCGGGTACACACCAGCCGTCTCCTCCGTCCGCCGGACCTGTGCAATAGGAAGATGGCCCCCCCGACCCATCTTCCCTAGGTCCAGCTACGGTGGGAGGAGGCGGTCAAACTGCCTGTCCTCCGTTGGTGGAGAGGGTTACTTTGAGGATTTTGCTCACGGACCCTCTGCGCCGCTTCCTTCTGCGAGACGACTTCCTCGCAGAAGGAGGCCATTGCATTCCAGTTATCCTCACTACCGAGCATGGCCGCAACCACGCTCGGCAGTGAGAGGTCTTGCCCTACCGCCGCAGCCAGAGTGCGACGTTGCTCCTCCCACGCAGCACACTCAGACAGAGTGTGCTGCGCGGTCTCCGGGTCAATGCCGCACTGATGGCATACGGCGGTCGGCTCCCTACGTGCTATCCGGTGCAGGTACCAACCGAAGCAACCGTGCCCAGTCAGGACCTGCATCAGACGGAACGTCAGAGAGCCCCATCTTCTATTGCACCAATCTGGCAGGACCGAGCGGACGGCGTCGATCGTGTATCGACCATACCGCGCATCCGCCAGGTCCCGCCTCCTCCTTTCTGCCACTTCGTCCCTGGCTTCTCTCCTCCTTTCCTCTATTTCTCTGGGAGCTAGAGGCTCCCCCATCCGTTTCTTAGCCGCCGTATATTGATATACGGCGGCAAGCACCTCCGCCTCTAGCTCCCAAGGAAGGGAGCCGGCCAGCACCATGGCCGCCCCCGAGGACACCGTGCGGTACCCTCGTATCACCCTCAACGCCACGGTACGCTGCGCAGCTCGCAGCGCAAGAATATTTGTGGCGTTAAGGGTGTCTACCCACAACGGTGCCCCGTAATAACAATATAATATACCTACTACAAAACTGCACTAAATAATATACCTACTACAAAACTGCACAAAATAATGTACCTACCGACTACAAACTTGCAAAAACAAGTCTGCAACGGTATAAGTATTTCTTTTAAGTTTAACTAAAAAAACTAACCATTTTTATCTTTTAAATGATACCCTTTTTAACATTCTACTGCCTTATTTTTATCGTGGGTAAATCTGTTATGGGTAGCCACCTTCCCGGAGGAGTGAGTGGGGTATGTCCGACTAGCACGGACTAAAACCCCCACGGTGTACGACCGCCACTCTTATTGGGGTGCCACGAGGTCTCAGTAGACCTTCATCGTGTCACCCCAGCGACATCATTCTTCTGCCTTCCACTTAGCTTCGTTATACCAAGCGCTGCAAAACGTCGAGGCCTCGACCTCAAATATGCCTTATAAACATATAGTAACGACAAACATAAGAGTGAATTAAAAATTATATTATTTTCTAAACAGTCATTCCATAATGTATGTAAATAAACCCTTATATTGTAAAGGTTTGAATGAAAATTGATTTTGGCTTTAACATTTATAGGCATCTATGGGATTCATAAGTCTATCATTTCCTTAAAATTAAAAATAATCTTCTGGCAACTAAGTAGTTTACGGTGAAAGAAGACATCGTTAGGAAACATGAACCAAAGAAGTATTATTGTGGCACCACATTATTGGGGAAAAGAATATAATAAAATATTTCTCGGAATTTGAAATCCCCAATACGTCGTGACCTGACGTGGTTGCTATACCCAATCCTTCCCTCGAGACAAGTCCTATGACCCAGCAGTGGGTACCATACAAGCGTACGTTATTATAATTATTCTATGTAACGATTTAGGACGCGAAATATAACATTTTGGCAAACAATTGGTATAAGAGATATTAGAAAACTTTATATTGACTAAAATACTCGTATTAATGACTAAATACGCGAAACCGTACGTACGTAACGTACGTATACACACCTGTATAATTGTTATATAGATGTCTACATGTAATAGAAACGCATAAATTCTTTCGTTTCGCTTAGAAGCTTCTCTCCCCATCTAGGTCCCCTACGTTCTAGGCCTCGAGAGGACTCCACACTCACAGAGAAGCATCGGAGCGTGTCCCGTGTACTCTACGGAAAGGGTTTGGAGTTAAAATATGAACCGATGTCTACTGCAGATTATTTATGTACAAACTTATTACTCTGTAACTGATTATCACCGCCTAGGATATCAAAGTCATGTAAAATAGGTGACTTAGAGTTCTTCAACGGGCAGCCCTATATTTATGTGGAAACATACTGAAGTACTTTAGGCTGCGATTTAAGGGCCCGTGTCATATCTATAACAGTTAAAAAAAGAAGTAAATGCGTGTAGCCGTCTTGTTAAATATTTTTTATTTTGTCAATAAATAGTTTATAATTAAATCAATCAAAAATAACCCGGCCACCTGGTTTCAATGTAAGTAACAAATTAAATCAAAGCTTCATTATCTGTAGTGCCATCTATCAGCTAATTCGGAACTTAAATAACACGGGAAATATTATTAGCAACTCTTTTTTATAAATTAAATTAAATGTAGAAAAATACGAACAGATTACTGTGACAAGTAACTAATTAAATTAATTATGATTTAATAGAAGTTTTGTTTAATTATTATCTAACCGGATGGTACAGACACGTGACGCCATATTGCCGTAACGAACTTCCGTTGCATTATCGTCCAGTTACCTCTTAGTCGCGCCTAAAGGAGTTTTACTTCGAAAATTGTTTAAAAGTTACCAATTTATGCCCGAATGCCTGGAGTATTAGACAAAGTTTGGCGTTTGACCACAAACTCACTTGCTGTTAAATAATAATATAGTCTAATATGGTAAACATCCCAAACTTAGAGAAAGACTACCGCTCAAGTTCAGCTACCGAAACACACCTATACACGATTGAGACGACAGATTTTGGACTTGAGGGTGGCAATTAGTCAGATGGGCTTAGATAGAGCCTTTCTACTATGCCCTGTACTGGTAGCCCTACCATACTATAACTTTACCACGGTGTTTTCGTACACCGAAATTTGTTATTTAGTCGCAAGGATTCTAACCTACGTCTATCGACGCGGTGTTCGAACACGCTATCAACTGAGCCAACATCGCTTAGTTAGCTTAAATCTTTACATAGTATAAAATGAAGACGAATGTCTGTTCCCTTAGATCTTTTAAACTACTCAATGGTTTTTAATAAAGTTAAGCAATAGATAGAGTGATTTAAGAGGACGATTTATATGCATAATACATACGTATTATAGTACAGAGAAGCCTAAAAATTCAAAGATTTGTAACGTGCTGTCGTAAGAAACATATTTTCGTAAGGTTTTTACGGGATAAATCAAATTAATATGTTCATGTTATGTATATGTTTATCTCTAAAGGATAACCCACAGTAACCATTTTTATCTTTTTACTGAAATAATTATGTGGTGGTAATAGCTTTTACCAACTTGTTTTAGGTGGTTAGTAATTTGTTACACAGTTTAGCAATAGAGTGATTCAATAGGTAGGTTTATATGCATAATACATACGTATTATAGTACAGAGAAGCCGAAAAATTCAAAGATTTGTAATGTGCTGTCGTAAGAAACATATTTTCGCAAACGCTGGCTAAACCTAATCAAATTAATGTACTACAGTATTGTATATCTTAAAAAGATCGATAAAAAAGTCAGCGATGGTATATATTTATCTCTAAAGGATAACCCACAGTAACCATTTTTATCTTTTTACAAAAATAATTATGTGTATACCTGTATATATATGTATAATTATGTAATACCAAGCTATTTTATACAATACGGTATTATTCCTTATCCAATTAAATACATTACATACGTTGTATAGGTCATATAAACTAAACAACCCAGTCAAGAAGAAGAACCAGGTCATATAAACTAAACTAAAACTGCCCTTAACAACATTTCATTAAAATGGATATCTACATATATTGCACCCGTGCGAAGCTGGGGCGGGTCGCTTGTTAGTCTATAAAACTGTAACTCTGGACGAACGAGGCCAAAAATCCTTATATTATGATGAGGTATTTAAAATAAATTTACAAGTATAAAATATAATCAGTCTAAACCAGTGTTTCTCAAATTGTTCTCATTGCTTCCAAAACTAAGTGTATCTGTTTTTTATTAATTAGACGAGAATAATAACAAACTGGCATACATTCCATTTCATCTTAAATTGTCGTTATAATAGTAAATTTTTAAGCAAACTCAGTATGCTTAAATTTTATGATTTTGCAGACCAAGTTGGCACGTGTTGAATTCCCTCGGGTTGTTAAATATCAGAATCATACGCAGATAGGTATGGCATAAATTATCATTATTATCAACCTGTAGTACCCACTACAGGGTCATAGGCCTTTTCGCGAAGGAAGATAAGGGCATAATCACCACGCCAACGTATTGGCGACTTCAAACTCTGAGAAATTCACAGTTCTATGTTCTATGTTTTCCCCACATACAGTAGTACCACAAGAACATTTTTCAGATTCAGGTTTTCTCACTATGTTTTCTTTCAGTGTCAACCGATATTGTTCATTTAAATCAACAAATATACGCCAATTCTGTAAAAACGTGCAGACTTTGAATTAATATTCCACCGAACAAATCAGTTGACTCTCACGAGGTATAAGTTATTCTGATTGTAAATATATATCAACACAGAATAACCATTTGGCGTACAAGCATTCTGTGTCCTCATTGTTAATTGACCCTTGCAACTCATAGCCAATCGATAACCAGCCACGACGTAATTGATTTGACAGATTTCTTAAAGGTTCATTCTACGTTTGTTACGCAAAGATCTCGAAATATCACTCCCCACGAAGTATTTATCAATTGAAACCGTCATTAGAGTATGATTGGATAATTCACGAACCTCGAAAGCGTATTATCGGTGAGACACTTTTGTTAAGTTGTTGGGTTCTTACGCGAAGGGGAGAGGTGTTGGAGACCGATAATTTTTTTATTTTATTTTAAGAAACCGATCTTCTAGATTATTACTATCATTTCGAGTAGGTAATAATATAAGCATCTTGTTCTGATGGCCCCCTTGTTAGAACTTTCCAGGGGGTTTGTGTGGTAACTCAGAAATAATTCTTAGTGGTATTATTTTCCATCCACTTCACTTATGCACAACTACCGAATTATATTATGTAAAATATTACAAATATAGAGTCGATGGTGGTAAAGCCACGCTGAAACTATTATTGGTTTCAGTATGAATGGGCCGGCTCGTCCGGGGTAGTACCACTCTCTCATAGAAAACCGACTTGAAGTAACAGTGCTTGCATTGTTGCGTTTCGTTCGGTCAGTGAGAGCGCCGGAAGCCCACCTCCCCTCTCCTCTTCCTCCCTCCCCTAACCCTTCCCCCCAAAAGGTGGCAACGTACTTGCGACTCGGTGTTGTTAGTGTCCATGGACGGTGGTGATCATTTAACATCAGGTGACCCACATGTTCGTTTACCACCTATTATATAAAAAAAAGAAAAAGAAAGTCGAATAACACATGATTATGAATAAAATATAAAAGCCACTAAATAACATACTAAGATCCCGCCAAAACTTCCAACGGATAATTATCGTTGAAATATATATTTTTGGAGGTACTAGATAAGTTTATTTATTGAAGGTCTACAAAACTGAATTCGATGATCAAAATTTTACATGAACCTTACTATATATGAACACAACATGTACATAATGAGAGAAAGAGTTTCATAGAATTAAAAGTTAGAAAAATGAAATTAAACATTTAAGCAAATTATTTTTTTAGTCGAGTTCAAAGAAACACAAAGGAATATGTCGAATTTGAAACATAAACTATTACAAAAAGGAAATAAACGATACAAAGGGCAATGTTAGCTTATGTTATGTCTTATTAATGGTTAATTAAAAGTTTGCCGATTAAACACACGACTGTCTATACGTGGGACACTGTAGGGTTATTTTTGAAGAAAATCTGGAGATTCTAGGAAATCGTGTAATAATAATAAATTAAAAAAAAATTTTACAGTTTTACACATCATTTATAAGGGAAGGCGTGTGTTAAAGTATGAAATATATGATATAATACACTCATGGATATATTTAGAAGAATGAAACAAATAGCAGAAAATATTTTGCTTTGGTTTTAAATTCTGATCCGCAATAGTTTTGTGTAACGAAAAGTGGTGGGGGTAGACACTGTGTCAGATAGAGTGTTGACAACACCGATTCTCGTCCGATTACCGAAGTTAAGCAACGTCGGGCGCGGTCAGTACTTGGATGGATGACCGCCTAGGTATGTGTGACGTTTGCCTTTTGTTATATTTTTAAGATTAAAATGTTTCCCTGTAGTACAAAAGTTTCATTTCTACCATGTGTTTTTATGACACACTCTGTCTTTTTATTCCATACTGGCCATATACATCAGTATGACACAATTAAAAAAAAGATGATTTTGAATTGAATTTCATTTACGACTTTCATTTGTTAATTTCTTTAATACTAGTACTTGCTTATACAATCTTTAATGATTCAAACACTTTTAGCAAATATCTATAATGTATCTTAGAATTTCACATTTGGAGTTGTTTGCCGTTCCCTCACAAATCTATACTAATATTATAAAGAGGTAAAGTTTGTGAGGTCGTAGGGATAATATCTGGACCTACTAAACCGAATTTGAAAATTCTTTTACCAATAGAAAACCATGTTATTTGTCAATGCCATAGGCTATATATTAACCCGAAAAACGATAAGACTTCTTTGTGGTTGTCGGATTTGCAAAATAAGTCGGAGAAAAAACGGTCGAACGGAAACGTTTCTTACGAACGCTGTTTCAACGATGAGAGATATATGATTGAGTTCTAGAGAAAAGTTGTGAAACTTAATAATGCCTACAAAAAAGTCATCGATTGCATATGTTTAACTTTTATATTCAAGGCACAAAAAGTAGTTTTCTATAATAAAAAAAAAATTTAAATCGTTAAGTGATGTTTATTGGTCATATTATCAACAATAATTATGAATTCTTATCAAAATACGTAGCACTCACAAACCGAATCGCACTCATAATTTCATCACACGTAAAAATGTTTACCGTCCAACGAAGTAGGCACGAGTCAGATAGTAGGTAATTTATATTCTATTAACTCTATTGCATTATCATAAATGTAAAAATTGTGATAATAAATGCATGTTAGTCACTTTTTCACCCAAAATTCACTCAAAGGATTTTGATAAATATATTTACAGCAATATAGCTTATATTTCTAAATAACGCACGCAGATATTGTTTAAATTCGCTAAATATAACAATAAGTTTTAAAAAATTGTAAAAAATCCTAACGAGAGATCTATCAGCAAACGCTGTACAAACTGTTAGAGTTAGTCACAAGAAGATAATGTATGGTGTCATGCTAACCAAGATTATAAATGCGAATGTAAGTTTGTCTGTTTGTTTGTTACGCTTTCACGCATGAACTACAAAGCGATCCTTGTGAAATTTTGCATAAACGTTGTCAGTGGTACCGTAAAGGAAATAGGATACCTTTCATCCTCAAAAAATTACTGTTTTAAGGGATAGGACAAATATCTACATTAACACTTTGACTGCAACGCCATATCACATGTTTGTTTTACGACACCACGGATGAATTTTTATAATTTAAAAAAGATTTAACAAGGGCAAAGCAAGCAGATCTAGTAAATTATATTATTAAGAATTAAGTTGCAGTTAATGTTTAGAAAGTAGTGAACGATTGCTAGTCACTGTTTCTTAAAACTTTGGTAGCTTTATGCCAAACGAAGCCATCGTGATAATTTTAAAATAAAACTAATTTTAAATTAAAACTAAAAAAAATTGATTGAAATCTATCCAATAGTTTTTGAGTGATTTAGGTAGAAGTAGTTAGTATAAGAAGATAGATATAACAAATAGTATTATTAATAAACTAGCTATTACATGCGGCTTCACGCGCGTTGTTATAAATACATACTAATAAAGAAATGTACAATTGTGAGAATATATACCTACAATTATAGAAATGCTCTTTCATATGTACGTAGGACACGTACGCCACTTACTGTAACATGTACATTAGATATGTACATATTAAGAGTTTGCCGAATGAGAGAATCAACAACATTTTGAATCTCTAATTCTATATGTAACTACCTCAGTACTCAGTGTTCACTTACACTGTCTTAAAATGTTATTATGTAGATATAATATGCTCATATTCAAAATATAATTAAGTTTTTGTGACTGTACAAAAAGTAATCGCTTGTCAGTTACGCAAGAAATTATATTATGGAACTCTTAAGGTAATACGTTTATGGTCTAAGATCTTAATAAAAAGACCTTTTCTATCTTCAATGTAACTACTAATTATAAAGTTGAATTGTAAACAATAAGTTGATGATTATTTTTCTAATTAAAAATACAGAATGAACTGAAGTCTTGAAATCTTGCGTTAATATATACCAAAATATAAAACTCTATATCTATAACAATTTTTAATATATCACAATTTAAATAGTGTTCATTGAACTCGGTGCAATATTCTTAAATGTTGCTATAGGTCCTGAGTTATGTAGACGTAATTGTGGTAAATAAAGCAGAATGGCCCCCAAAGTGATCAAGAAGAATTCAAATTACATACATATCTACAAATATATGAATTTCAATTATATTTATCCTTTGAGGTTTAGTACAGTGCACGCCACAGGCAGATGTTTAAAGTGAATAACATATTTTTGCTAAATTTAATGCGAATAAAGTCTCGCGTAACAGCTAATCTAAAATAGAATAGCCTAAATTACTTCCTATAAGGTCAGCTATCTGCCAGGCAAAGTCCCATAAAAATCGGTTTAACTGTTTTGGAGATAGCACTGCAGACAAAATCGCGGGTAACAGCTAGTCTAAAACAGAATAATCTAAATTACTTTTTATAAGGTCAGCTATCTGCCAGGCAAAGTCCCGTAAAAATTGGTTTAACTGTTTTGGAGATAGCACTGCAGACAAAATCGCGGGTAACAGCTAGTCTAAAACAGAATAATCTAAATTATTTTTTATAAGGTTAGCTATCTGCTAGTGAAAATCAGTTCAAGATCAATTAGAAGATAGCAATGTGGACGACGCCGCGACTAATTAGTCTAAAATAAAATAGCCTATATCACTCGCTATAATTTCAACTATCTGTTAGTGAAATTTCCATCAAAATCTGTCCGGCCATCTCAGAGATTACCCGGAACAAACAGACTGACCAACAAAAATTTAAAAAAATAGATTTTTGTTATCATTAGCGTATATAGTTTCATATCCAATCAGAAAAATGTGGTTTTGATATTACATACAGACACTTCATTTTTATTGTATGTATAGATAATAAGATACGCCTCCGGAACCGCGGGCACAGCTGTTTAAATAAATAAAATCAAATTGATGATCGCTTGTAAATTTGATTGTACCCAATCGAAAATGATTTCAATATTGGGGTGTGCAACCTTCGAGTTTTCCTAATAGGATCTTTTCCTTGTTATTCAGATTTAAGAGCCGCCATTATTTTTTATTCGGTTGCGGGTGTTTGAATATTTTATACTGCGGTGTTATTTTGTTTCATAATTGATTGTGAATCAAATGATTCTTCTTTATAAAGATCGGGATAAATAACAAATAAGTAAGTGTATGTTAGTGTGAAATATTTATAAACGATTATTAAATACTGAATACTAGCATTTGTCCGTAGCTTCGCTCCCGTTAATAGAGATTTTCTCTATCGCTCGAGAATAATATATTTCTAACGTTATTTATGATTAACAACTACTACAATTCCTGTCCCGGAAAAAATAGTGCCATAATTGTAATTTCATCATCAATGCATACTTAACACTAATACACTAATCTTTCACAAACATAACTATCCATACCATACACTCTCAAATATAAAACAAAACTCTACACACACACACCTAAATTTTTGTACCTAGATTTTTATTAAAGCAACTTTGTTCACTCTCTAATAATAAAAATTGTTATAATTTGTGTACTTCGTAATTGGCGTATTGAATACATTGTATTTTTTTTTTGTTTATTTAATACACATTGTCAGCTGTGAAGGACCTATATGGAATAAATAAATAAACAGCTCGCGACTTCACTTGAAATTAGGACATAACATTTAGTAGGCCCACTTCCCTTAATCCCTTATCCTTGAATATATCCTCTAACGGTGTTAGTTTGATTCCCTAACTAATTTTCAAATAAGAGATCTAAAGCTTATAATTATACTACAACTGTTAAAAAATACTTTTACATATATGACCAATAAGGTTTAAGGGTGTAAGGGGTGTCAAATAACATCTAAGACTTGAGACATCCAAGCCAACCTCACCTGCACGTGGTGCACCCTGCTGAATAACGAACGAGGCAATGGCGAAAGCAGGGTGGTAGGGCTCTACAGCCTGACTGGGTCGCAACCACCATGTATATGGCGAAAAAGCCCGTCATAGTGATTTGCTTCTGCGGATCGCGTTTCGGGATCAGCCTGTGCATATCCAGCTTTTCCCAGGCCGGCATGACAGCGGCGACCGGCGATGGATAGTGTGTCACTCGGTGGTCGCCATTGTTTTTGGATTGTTCTATGCTTACCATCAGGCACAGTGTAGTCATTTTGCCGTACAACTATTAAAAAAAAACATTCGGGAATAATTTACAGTTATAAACAATTACATGTAATTAATTCATTGATCAATTTATACGTCATAGTTTTTTTTTAAATTATTTTTCATAGTCTTTTAAATATTAATAATTTAAATACTATTAAGACTGAAGAAAAACTGGCGAAAGGAAAATCGCAGTACTACTCGTAATTCTACGCAGACGAAGACGCGTACAAAAGCTAGTATACCTATATAAATTCGTGTGAATGTGGTAGACATAAAACAATTAAAGTTTTTCTCTTCTATAATGACTGCAACTTCGAAATTAAGATTACACCCAATAAATAAATAAAGGGAATGCAGACTATTCTAAAGCAATTTGCTCGTGTACATATATAGTTGGGCTATTATTTAAATAATAGTTAATTGTTAGGTACTTAATACTGTACGAACTAATTGAGTTAACATTAA
Source organism: Antheraea pernyi (assembly GCA_015888305.1). Classification (NCBI taxonomy): domain Eukaryota; kingdom Metazoa; phylum Arthropoda; class Insecta; order Lepidoptera; family Saturniidae; genus Antheraea; species Antheraea pernyi. The sequence continues at coordinate 49,188 of MU159616.1, read as the reverse complement.
CCTCCGATACCTCGCAAACGGTTTTATCAACGTTCAGTAATTTTTATAGTGCATTTTCCGAGAAAACCCGCTTGGGTGGCCTTTTCAAATTACAAACTTAACTGTACCGTCAACTTGTACCTTATTTTATAGATGTTACGTCCCAGTTTCCAAAATCGAAACGCAGAAATACGTTTGTTTTCATTGTGAACTTTTTGAGCAAGCGCATTTGGAATTGTTGACGTTTTATTAGTAAGATAAAATGCTGGTTTTTTTCTCTCTCTTTCTAATTTACGACGTGAAATTATTCGTAAACCGACCATGGATTGAGTGTAAATATATTTGTATGCTATCCGCTCCAATCTATTATATGATTTAGATGCTTAACCGCCTATAAAAGCAGTTTATAAGTGTCGGTTTTTGGTTCCGGTTCAATTTGGTTTTGTTGTTCGTAGACACGGCATTTTTAATTGGGTTAATCTTGAATTCTCTTTAATTGCTGTTTATTGTAAATGATTTTAAGTTACCTCTGCTCAATTTGTCATAACTCTTTAGCCATTAAAAAAGCTTATTTATACGTACCTTATATTACGCTCTGAATGTAAATTCTCGTCAAAAACTGTTCAGAACTTTAGATGATACCTAAAGCTGGGCAAACATTACTTTTTTTATGTCATAGCAGGCAAACAAACTGGTGGGTCATCTAATGTTGAGTGATCACCAACGTCCATATACACTAACAACGCCAGGGGAGTCGAAAGTGCGTTGCCAGCCTGTGTTTGGGGGAATGGGATGAATGGAAGAGGAGAAGGAAGTGGAGGGGAGGTGGGCCTCCGGCGCTCTCACTGACCGAAAAGAACGCAACAATGCAAGCACTGTTACTTCACGTCGGTTTTCTATGAGAGGGTGGTACTACCCCGGGCGAGCCGAACCATTCATGCTGAAACCAATAATAGCTTCAGCGTGGCTCTACCGCCTACTAAATAGATACCACCTACATATTTTAGTTTAGTTTAATCTATCTATCTATTGCCCGCGGTTTCGTTCGAGATAATGTAGATATAGCCTTCGGGAACAGTGCTTATTTCTGAAAGAAGGGTTATGTATATCATTTTTGTATAGCTCTGACAACATGTATGTACAATTTCAGATGATTGGTTAAGTAGTTAAAAAGAAACTCGGTCGGCGTTTATTCCATGCAAAGATATACCTCTGTGTTAGCCTTGGGTAATGGAAGTAGCCTTTTTTTTTTTCTCCATGGGGGAATCAAAACCCCATGGTACCTTCTTACACCTTTTGGCCGGAGGAGCAGGGACTGTCTAATCGACACTACATCTGCTCCTCCAACAGGTGTTGTCCCCTCCTAATGGAAGTAGCCTAAATATTTTTATACCATATGATGTATATATATCACAGTCATGTTTTTATTTTCTCGATCAATTAAATGTTATTAAATCTAGGAGTTTCCAAGTAGTTAAATTGACCGTTTATATCTATGTACTCAGAGTTACACCAAATATGATGAGAATATGATAAATATAAGAAACGCAAAATACACAAAGACATAGCTAAAGCCCTTTTTAAATTGATTTTGTAAAAAGAGCATTAAAAAAAAACTATGATTACCAAATATGATGAGAATATGATAAATATAAGAAACGCAAAATACACAAAGACATAGCTAAAGCCCTTTTTAAATTGATTTTGTAAAAAGAGCATTAAAATCGATTCTGTTTCAAAGGAGGAATTAGGTGAACACAAAACTATGATTACATCTATTTTATGTAGGTAACATTAGTCCAAACTGCAGTTGTCTTTATCGCGTTCTATACAATATATCAGGAAGAGAGAGATAGTAATAAACTTCTGGTAATATCTGTTCTATACGTTTCTCTCAGAGCGCGTTTCCCATTAAAATAGAAATAGCTAAAAAATAAAAATAGATTAAAATAGAAATAGCTCAGTCGGGAAATCGAGCAGTACGCATCGAACCCCAGTTCGAATCTTTGTTATATCTTTAGTAGTCCCGTGAACCTGTAAAGGCATTGCTAGGCCAATAACAGAGTCAAAAAATTTCATCTTAATGCCTAAAAGCATAACAAATACACGAATAATCACAGTTATAATTTTAATAAAGATATAAGGATTAATAAGGACGACTTTTTCAACCCATTACATGGTATACGAGTAAAAATATAAAGTCTTACTAATAAAATTCAACAATTGCTTTCAGTTTACATTACAAAGACACAAACTAAATTAATTTAATTTACTACCTCAATTAGCATTTTTAGACTATTTACAATAATGAAGGATAATTAATACATGGTGATTTTATTATTACAATCGATAATACGATGTACGGACCATAAATGGAAGGGATAGAAAAATTATACGTAATAAATTTCAGTACCTGATGTTATTAAATATAACTAATTATTTCCATTACTTTTTATTTAATGTGTATTTTAGCGTATTTTGTAATTGACTATAACAGCGGATCAATTTATGATGTGATGATATATTATCAATGAGACAATTCATGAGTTATTAGCTTTTGATCGCGTCTTCTCTTGCGTTAATATAGATTTGAGCTATCCCTGGAGAATTGCAGATACTTTCTTATTGAATGAAAGGTACTCTATATCCTTTTCTGTTCCTTTCTTACTCCTCTTCTTCTTACACTTCTTCTTCTTCTTACCCTTATCCTACATAAGTAGGGTCGGCACAACATGTTTGTCGTGTTGTGGTATATGATTTGGCTTAATTTTTACGATCAGCCGCCTGCCTGACATCAACCCTCCTTGGGAATATTTTGTTATACCACTGTATTTATTATTATTATTATATAATTACGAAGTCTGACGGGCTGTTTTAGCCTTACAATTTTTCTTTCCGGTTAAAGACGAAGTTCTTCAAGATTATGGTTTGCTTACTATTTTTATGTACCAGAAAACTAGCCAACTTTAGACTATTCCTGAGGACTGCATTTTCGGTTTTTTTCAGGATTCGTGGTTTCAGAGTTTTCCCAGTAACAGTAATATAATAAACCGTTATAAAAATATAAAATATGAAAACTATAATAGAAAAATAAATGCAAATAAAATGACATGTCAATTTTTAATAAATAATATAAATTAAATTAATTAATTACATTAAAAAATCTTCTTCTTACACTTAACCCACCTATATGCCTAGTATGCCCGTACCATGCTAACCTATTACTTCTCAACCTCTCTGTCACTGGCGCTGTTTTCAAACTTTCTCTTACATACTCATTCTGAACCGTATCCATTCTGGTTATGTAAAGTAACAGGTAATTTATGGTAAATGCAAGACGAGAAGTATAAAATGTACTTACTGTGGTTGACTGAAAACTGAATCGTTAGGTTTAGATCATTGATGTCACTTCAGCATCTATGATTCCTGGATGCGATTACGATCACATAAAGACATCAAAAACAGTATGCTTTTAAAAATAACTAACAGACAGATATCGTATTTTTTAATTATTAAATATTTATTACCTATAAATGTATTTATACCTTTAAACGAACAATTCTTCTATATTTTTATATTGTTATATATTCAGGGTCTTGGAAACGGCGGCAGCGATTTCCATGAAACTTAGTATGTAGGTGGTTTCGGGGATGATAAATCGGTCTAGCTAGATTTCATTCATAGAAAACTTTTTTTTCTGAGTTTTCAGGCAATGAAAAAATATAGCTAGAATATAAGGGTAAAAATTCGTCACAGCTGTCAAAATCAAAATAGATCAGCTGGAAATCGGCTGCTTCGAAAATCCGTCCAACTCCAGTTCGAATCCGAGTGACAGCAAAAGAGATGTCTTTTTATAATTCTTTTTTTGTTATAAAATTGCTAATTTTGTGAGGCAAACCTAACGGTTCATTTTGATTTAAAAATGTTTTTTAAAGAACCGAGCTGGGCTTGGTCGTCCAGGTACTACTGGTTTTATTATGTAACGAAATCTTAAAACAATGTAAGTACTTTAAAAGCCTATATAAGTCTGCTTTAAATAAGTTTTATCAGTTGTTTTACCAGATCATTACGGTATTTGCGGTGTGTTAAAGTTATACAAATAAAATAATGGTGGTAGAGCCACGCTGAAGCTATTATTGGTTTCAGCACGAATGGGTCGGCTCGCCCGGGGTACTACCATCTTCTCATAGAAAACCGACGTGAAGTAACAGTGCTTGCATTGTTGCGTTTCGTTCGGTCAGTGAGAGCGCCGGAGACCCACCTTCCCTCCCCTCTCTCTATCTCCCTCCCCTAACCCTTCCCCCCTAAAGAGAGGCAACGCACTCGCGACTCCTCTGGTGTTGTTAGTGTCCATGGACGGTGGTGATCACTTAACATCAGGTGACCTGTTCGTTTGCCACCTATGACATAAAAAAAAACAAGAAGGAAACCGATTTAATCATTGTACAAGCGATTCACCCTGGCTTTGATTTAATATAGTATCATAAATATCGAAGCGATTTATATCCATTTTTAGTTTATACTTGGTAAGTTTTTAACACAATTATTTTTTTATAGCGTAAACCTAAACCTTTATTTAATATCTTGTAAGATATTTATTAAAAGTAAATTTTCAAAAAAAAGTATTAACCGACTTCAATATCAATCAAAAACCCATAAGGCACTAAAAAGCGGAAAATAAATAGTTTATCAAATCAACCAAATTAAATAAAACATATGAATATGTGTGCTACCTAGAGATTTATTGGAAGTCGGTGCCAACCAAACCGAAAATCATATCATCTACAGGTACAAAGTTTAAGTCCACTCTCGCGTCTCTGTAATACAAAAATTTTGGTTGGTACTGACTTCCAGTACATCTCTAGGTAGCACACATATTCATATGTTTTATTTTTGATAAACTATTTATTTTCCGCTTTTTAGTGCCTTATGGGTTTTTGATTGATATTGAAGTCGGTTAATACTTTTTTTTGAAAATTTACTTTATTTTTCCATTTTTAGTGTACATAAATATATTTTACTAGCAGTGCCCGCGAACTCCGTTCCGCCTTAAGTATATTAAAATATGCGCATTTTTGCGGTATGGTATCTATTGGTATGGTATGCGATATGGTTTCAATTGGTTGTACAATAAGTAACGTTTGGTACGAACGCAACCTTTTCAGTAATCCGCGATAGTTTCTACCACCAACTCGGTTACCATCGCTTCACACATTATACACCTTAAGTAATGTAATTACAATGCTTGCGTCATGTTGCAACACAGCAACGAACATAAGCACAATAGGCTCCTAAGAATTGAAGAATTTTTTTTATAATATTGGTGGCAGACGAACTTACGGGTCACCTGAGGGTAAGGGATCACGCCCGCCCATGGACAATCGTGACACGCGAGGAAACACAGATGCGTTGCCGGCCCTTAAGAAAGGAGTAGGCTCGTTTCTTGAAAGTTTTCTTACTTTGCCACGGTTCCCATAATCAGAACCTAACCAAACTCTCATGAAACTACCCTTGATGTACATCCTTTTCAATAAAAAATGAATCATCGAAACCGGTTAGCGTAATATTGGGTTATTCGTCTATTTGTCGTGTACATACTTAATGCAAATTTAAAACTTATACGGTTTTGCACTGGATGCCGTGGTCGGAACTGTACCAAATTAAAATGGGACCACACTGGAAGTACCAGCTTTCAAATAAAAAAAGAATAATCAAAATCGGTTCACCCAGTCCAAAGTTATGAAGTAACAAACATAAAAAAAAAAAAAAAATACAGACGAATTGATAACCTCCTCCTTTTTTTGAAGTCGGTTAAAAATGATACTCTGTGAGGAACAATTGCAATCTACATTCGATACTCAAGGTAAATATCATATTTAATTGCAAAAGGGCTGATATTATATTGATCAAAATAGCATTGCAAATAAGTCATAGGTATTTTTAAATGATATATGAAAGATAAAAATGGATACTGCGAGTTATTCTTAGCAAATAGACATATATCACCGGTGACTTTTCTGTAGACATTTTAAAGAGATACAATTCCGTAGTACCTTTTTTCATATATCATATATTTTCATTGTCATATATGGAGGTATGTGTTTTGTGTATAAAACTTCCTGAAGAAATTTTCTAAACTGTGACAAAATCGAAATCGATTGCTTAATTTAAAATAACTAAAGGAATACAAAGTGGGGATTTGAAAAGCTATTTTACTTTATATTATACTAGCTTTTACTCGCGTCTTCGGCCGCGTCGATGTAAGTTTGATCTACCCGTCAGGAAGAATATAGGTTACCTATACATTTTCGGTATAGAAAATAGCCTATGTTCTGTTTTGAGTATGTAGGTAGTTAAAGCGTGAAAATGTAACAAATATACAGACTCCCTTTCAGATTTATAATATTAGTTAAGGTGCTTTTGATTAGAAATAGACATGTTTGATAATTCGTCTATTCTTTTTTCCTATTTTCAACATCTTAATTAAAAAAAACAAGAAGGAAACCGATTTAATCATTGTACAAGCGATTCACCCTGGCTTTGATTTAATATAGTATCATAAATATCGAAGCGATTTATATCCATTTTTAGTTTATACTTGGTAAGTTTTTAACACAATTATTTTTTTGTAGCGTAAACCTTTAAATATCTTGTAAGATATTTATTAAAATGATTAACTCTGAGGAACAATTGCAATCTACATTCGATACTCAAGGTAAATATCATATTTAATTGCAAAAGGGCTGATATTATATTGATCAAAATAGCATTGCAAATAAGTCATAGGTATTTTTAAATGATATATGAAAGATAAAAATGGTTACTGCGAGTTATTCTTAGCAAATAGACATATATCACCGGTGACTTTTCTGTAGACATTTTAAAGAGATACACTTACGTAGGTTTTTTTTAATATATCTCACAAGCATTAAAACATTCCATCGCAATGTTTCTCTGCTTTCTAGAGATAAAATATGTATCTAAGTGTATAAAACTTCCTGAAGAAATACTCTAAACTGTGTCAAAATCGAAATCGCTTGTGAAATTTAAAATATCTAATGGAATACAAGTGAGGATTTGAAAAGCTATTTTGCTTTATACTATACTAGCTTTTACTCGCGTCTTCGCCCGCGTCGATGTAGGTTTGATCTACCCGTCAGGAAGAATATAGGTACCTATACATTTTCGGTATAGAAAATAGCCTATGTTCTGTTTTGAGTATGTAGCTAGTTAAAGCGTGAAAATGTAACAAATATACAGACTCCCTTTCAGATTTATAATATTAGTTAAGATGCTTTTGATTAGGAATAGACATGTTTGATAATTCGTCTATTCTTTTTTCCTATTTTCAACATCTTATTACATCCATAAGCCTTTATGATAGTATAATAACTGTATTTTTTTTCATTATAGTTCAGTAAACATACAGTACTCAAATATTAGTACACTATATTTAGAATTTATAGGCAGTCAACGCTGTGATGTATTTTCGTCTCAGCAGCCAAATTAACACTTTATTTTTTTACTACCTGGTAACTATTTGGTAACTAGTTTCTACGTCCGCGTGGTATGTTATTGGTTTTTTTTTCGAACTGACTACGCTATTGACCTAGCAAGGTCTTAACAGCTTCACCGGACTACTAAGGCGAGCGCTTAAGGCATTCAGCCAAAGCCTAGTTGTTTGGTGTAATGCTATAATGCAGAGAAAGAAAAATAGCCTCGATTTTGAAACATTCTTCATCGGTGCTCCGCTCCTATAAGTTTTAACGCTATAATATATAGCCTATAGCCTTCCTCGATAAATGTGCTATCTAATACTGAAAAAAATATTCAAAGCAGACCAGGAGTTCCTGAGATTAGCGAGTTCAAGCAAACAAACAAACTCTTCAACTTTATAATTTTAGTATAGATTGATTCACAAAGTAGACAATAATTCTCCATACATTAGCGAACATTTAAAAAAAACGTGGGTGTAAGTCATAAAGAAGTGAACACAGCTTGCTTAAAAGTCAAAAGAATACGAGTACATCATAAATTTCAAGAAACCATGCTTAGAAATAGGTTTCTTGTTTTAATAATTTATCACGCTAGATCCCGGAACAGGACAAACTGAAATAAACTCACTATCTCTGTTTATAGTCGAGTACAGGGACTCTAATACATCAAAGTTAATGAATATAAATACATGAGCGAAACCCATAATGTCAATGACCACTGTACACTGTGTAGAAGTACAGAAGTAATATGTTTAAGCGTATGACATTATGGGTTTCGCTCATGTATTTATATTCATTAACTTTGAATATTTTCCAATTATATACATGGAATCAACAAATAAATCATCAAAAATCAAGAAATATGAATATGAATAAATATAAATTAAACGAGTTGTAACTTTTTTATTAGCAAGCAATCTTCTAAATTATTGCCGTTACCAAGTAGGTATTAATATTACAAGTTTTTTGTGATAATTTCAGTGTTCAAACAAAATGGTGGCTCCCTTGTTAGAACATTCCAAGGAGTTTTTGTAGCATCTCAGAATTCATGCTCTGTGGTATTATTTCCCGCCCACTACTTCTCTTGTGCACATTAATCAAACTATATCACAAAGAATACCACCTATATTACAAAATAACACAAGGCTATATATAAAATTCACTGTATGACAGACTAAGATCGAGCCAAAAATCGCAAAATTATAACCTGTCCACACTTGTTTATCAAACGAAAGAATTATAATTAAAATTGACTTGACAGCTACTGACCGATAGATGGCACTATAACAAATAAAAATCATACGTATAGATTAAAAATTTTATATGTGGTTTCATCCATTTTTACACTTTAATGTAATAAAATAAAATAAAAACAATAATTGAAATTTGATTGACTCAAACGTGGCACATTGAACCTGTCCACGGTTAATAAAAGGCGTACAACCAATGACATGCAATTTGATACATAAATAGAGTATGATGCATACTCACTCCCCTTACTACAAATGCTACACTTACAATAATATCTTATTTTAGGATAATAAATGACTAGAGATATATCGTCGGTTAAAGGAGTTAAAAATTCGAAGTAGTCATCAGAACTGTCGACAAAAGTACCTATAATCTATAATAATACTACAAAGAGGTAAATAAAGTTTGTAAGTGTGTGATGTTGTAGGGGGGTAATCTCAGGAACTACTAAACCGATTATGAAAATTCTTTTACCAATAGAAAGTGTCATTGGCTATATATTAACGCGAAAAATGAAAAGGCTTTTTTGTGGTAGTCGGATTTGCAAAGTAAGTCGGAGAAAAAATGGTCAAACGAAAACGATTCTTACAAACGCTGCCTTAACGATGAGAGATATATGATTGAGTTCTAGAGAAAACTTGTAGATCTTGATAATGCCTACAAAAAAGTCACCGACAGCATACGTCTAACTTTTATATTTAAGTCGCAAAAAGTAGTTTTTTATAAATGTTTACCGCCCAAAGAAGTGGGCCCCGTGCTAGCTAGTTTCTCAGCTAGTTTAAAATAAAGGAATAACTGTGTGACTGTTTTTAATTATTAAATCAGTTATAGTCAGAATTACTCAAACTTCATCATTTGTAAATTGTAATTATCAACACTACAATTACAATTGAGTGCAATTGTTAGTTGCTCTTAATAAATTTACTTTATATTATACTAGCTTTTACTCGCGTCTTCGGCCGCGTCGATGTAAGTTTGATCTACCCGTCAGGAAGAATATAGGTTACCTATACATTTTCGGTATAGAAAATAGCCTATGTTCTGTTTTGAGTATGTAGCTAGTTAAAGCGTGAAAATGTAACAAATATACAGACTCCCTTTCAGATTTATAATATTAGTTAAGATGCTTTTGATTAGGAATAGACATGTTTGATAATTCGTCTATTCTTTTTTCCTATTTTCAACATCTTATTACATCCATAAGCCTTTATGATAGTATAATAACTGTATTTTTTTTCATTATAGTTCAGTAAACATACAGTACTCAAATATTAGTACACTATATTTAGAATTTATAGGCAGTCAACGCTGTGATGTATTTTCGTCTCAGCAGCCAAATTAACACTTTATTTTTTTACTACCTGGTAACTATTTGGTAACTAGTTTCTACGTCCGCGTGGTATGTTATTGGTTTTTTTTTCGAACTGACTACGCTATTGACCTAGCAAGGTCTTAACAGCTTCACCGGACTACTAAGGCGAGCGCTTAAGGCATTCAGCCAAAGCCTAGTTGTTTGGTGTAATGCTATAATGCAGAGAAAGAAAAATAGCCTCGATTTTGAAACATTCTTCATCGGTGCTCCGCTCCTATAAGTTTTAACGCTATAATATATAGCCTATAGCCTTCCTCGATAAATGTGCTATCTAATACTGAAAAAAATATTCAAAGCAGACCAGGAGTTCCTGAGATTAGCGAGTTCAAGCAAACAAACAAACTCTTCAACTTTATAATTTTAGTATAGATTGATTCACAAAGTAGACAATAATTCTCCATACATTAGCGAACATTTAAAAAAAACGTGGGTGTAAGTCATAAAGAAGTGAACACAGCTTGCTTAAAAGTCAAAAGTATACGAGTACATCATAAATTTCAAGAAACCATGCTTAGAAATAGGTTTCTTGTTTTAATAATTTATCTTATAATTTATCACGCTAGATCCCGGAACAGGACAAATTGAAATAAACTCACTATCTCTGTTTATAGTCGAGTACAGGGACTCTAATACATCAAAGTTAATGAATATAAATACATGAGGGAAACCCATAATGTCATACGCTTAAACATATTACTTCTGTACTTCCACATAGTGTACAGTTGTCATATTGCCTTAGCATCATTAATTAATTAGACATGAATATTTTCCAATTATGTACATTGAATCAATAAATAAATCATCAAGAATCAAGAAATATGAATATGAATAAATATAAATTAAACGAGTTGTAACTTTTTTATTAGCAAGCAATCTTCTAAATTATTGCCGTTACCAAGTAGGTATTAATATTACAAGTTTTTTGTGATAATTTCAGTGTTCAAACAAAATGGTGGCTCCCAGAATCAAGAAATATGAATAAATATAAATTAAACGAGTTGTAACTTTTTTTTTAGCAAGCAATCTTCTAAATTATTGCCGTTATCAAGTAGGTATTAATATTACACGTTTTTTGTGATAATTTCAGTGTTCTAACAAGATGGTGGCCCCCTTGTTAAAACATTCCAAGGAGTTTTTGTAGCATCTCAGAATTCATGCTCCGTGGTCTTATTTCCCGCCCACTACTTCTCTTTTGTTCACATTAATCAAACTATATCACATAGAATACCACCGATATTACAAAATAACACAAGACTATATATAAAATTCACTGTATGACAGACTAAGATCGAGCAAAAATCCCAAAATTATAACCTGTCCACACTTGTTTATCAAACGAAAGAATTATAATTAAAATTGACTTGACTGCTACTGACCAATAGATGGCACTTTAACGTATAAAAGTCATGCGTATAGATTAAAAATTATATATGTAGTTTCATCCATTTTTACACTTTAATGTAAAAAAATAAAATAAAATAAAAAAATAATTGAAATTTGATTGACTCAAACGTGGCACATTGAACCTGTCCACGGTTAATAAAAGGCGTACAACCAATGACATGCAATTTGATACATAAATAGAGTATGATGCATACTCACTCCCCTTACTACAAATGCTGCACTTACTCCAAATGATAATATCTTATTTTAGGATAATAAAAGACTACAGATATATCCACGGTTAATAAAAGGCGTACAACCAATGACATGCAATTTGATACATAAATAGAGTATGATGCATACTCACTCCCCTTACTACAAATGCTACACTTACAATAATATCTTATTTTAGGATAATAAATGACTAGAGATATATCGTCGGTTAAAGGAGTTAAAAATTCGAAGTAGTCATCAGAACTGTCGACAAAAGTACCTATAATCTATAATAATACTACAAAGAGGTAAATAAAGTTTGTAAGTGTGTGATGTTGTAGGGGGGTAATCTCAGGAACTACTAAACCGATTATGAAAATTCTTTTACCAATAGAAAGTGTCATTGGTCTATACTAATATTACAAAGAGGTAAAGTTTGTGAGTTTGTGATGTTGTAAGGGGTAATCTCAGGAACTAGTAAACCAATTATAAAAATTCTTTTACCAATAGAAAGTGTCATTGGCTATATATTAACGCGAAAATGAAAAGACTTTTTTGTGGTAGTCGGATTTGCAAAGTAAGTCGGAGAAAAAATGAAGCTTTCAAAAGTGTGAAAAGAAAAAAGAAGTGAGTCACTTCTTTTTCAAAAAGAAGTGGGCGCGGGTCAGCTAGTTTAAAATGAAGGAATAACTGTGTGACTGTTTTTAATTTGTCTAACTTTTATATTTAAGTCGCAAAAAGTAGTTTTTTATAAATGTTTACCGCCCAAAGAAGTGGGCCCCGTGCTAGCTAGTTTCTCAGCTAGTTTAAAATAAAGGAATAACTGTGTGACTGTTTTTAATTATTAAATCAGTTATAGTCAGAATTACTCAAACTTCATCATTTGTAAATTGTAATTATCAACACTACAATTACAATTGAGTGCAATTGTTAGTTGCTCTTAATAAATAAATTAAAATAAAAACACTAGTCTTTTCTCTCTTCTATTGGCACTCCGAACAATAAGTATAGGTACGTCTGTATATTTATACAGTTTGTTAATTAAATAAACCTGATGGGCTGCTTAAACTTCGTAGAAAACATCAATGCTACATGTATAGGCCGCTATACTAAGCGTCGCTAGTTTGACGCAAGCACAATACCTCACGAGCATGTCGAGGTCATTGGTGACACGAACCCATAAGTAGTACCCCTACCAAATAATGTTTTTTATCACTCAACACCGCTAAAGAAGTTTTCTCTTCAAAAAGCCACCTTACATTTTATTCATAAAACTAACAGGTTTGGCAATCGTCCTACCTTGAAAAAAATTTAGAATCCGATCCCACCACTGAAATACCTACACACAAACAAATTATAAAAATCGATCCGTCCGTTCAGGACGAGTTCAGTGAGAAACAGACGTACAGAAAAAAAAACCTATATATAAAGATATCTAATATTATACAAAAAAGGATAATCCGTGCTAGATATTTTATTACTTGCGTAAATATTATGACAACTATTTTAGTCAAATTAAACATGATTTTCTCCTTTATTGCTCCTTATATTTTAAATCATACGAAAATGACTAATTCGCTTAAAGTGACTTTTAAAATAACTACTTAAAATAAAGAAATCACCAATAATTTACTTAAATAATTAGATAATTAGGTTGGTGTAGATGGTAGAGCCACGCTGAAGCTATTACTGGTTTCAGCATGAATGGGTCGGATCGCCCGGGGTAGTACCACCCGACCGACAGAAAACCGACGTGAAGTAATAGTGCTAGTGGTCCGCCTCCTTTTTCCCCTCCCCGTCCCATCAACCCTCCCCCAAGCACAGGTTGGTAATATACTTGCGAGTCTCTTGATGTTGCAAGTATATATGGACGGTGGTGATCACTTAACATCAGGTGACCCACCTGTTCGTTTGCCTCACATGATATAAAAAAGAAGTGTAAGTAACAATCATTTCATAATTACATAGACATATATGGAAAAGGGGAATTTGAATATACCTTATAAAACTTATTAAAAAATCTGTCATATTTAGGTATTGATTTTGACCAATGATATTCGTATATCATTATTTATCTATATATAAATTGTATGCAGCCTGTTTATATAACATTGAAATTATTAATCAACGTTACGTTATTATTTTAGAAATTACTGTAACTATGTTTATTTTTCTGACCCAACAAAACACAACATAAGATCTCAACCGACCGACAACATAAGAGTTAAAAACTCTATTCCCGAGATATAGATCAAATTTACACTGACGCGTGTGAATCCACGAGCAAAAGCTTGTATAGAAGCTAAAGCAGTCGGAGTACACAAAGATATAGTCCCGTATCGGGGGTCTTTTGTATCTTTTGTAATACTAATAAAAATTGAAGGCCTCAATAACCATAAAATGCTTAACTCATTAATTGGCCGAAAGACGCCAACAGAGCGGTCCGGTTCTGATATAAATTTTACATTAACACCATATTAAGCTTTGTTTTAATGTTACCCTGGAGGGCAAAGCGGACTGTCGCGTTAATTTTCTGCGTTGTTTTTCTGCCTCTTTTGACTTTAATTCGTAACTGACATTGCTCAGCGGGTCTGTCTGGGTTTTAAATGTATTTTAACTTTATTTTTGGCAACCAATCTTTTAGATTATTACTGCCATTGTCGAGTAGTTAATATTATTACAAATTAGTGTCGTGCGATCATTTCAATGTCAATGTTAATGTTCCAACAAGATGGTGGCTTGTTACAACTTTACAGGGAATTTTTGTGGCATCTCAGAATTCATGGTCCGTGGTATTATTTTCCATTCACTTCATTTATGCACAATAAACAAACTATATTACATAAAACACCACCAATTTTACACAATATAGAGTCAAGTAACACAAGATTATGAATAAAATATAAAGTCCACTACATGACAGACTAAAATCCCGCCAAAAACTTCCATTTTTTACTTATCTACAAACGTAATAGCATGTATAATCTATACTAATTTTAGAATCTCTACTAATAATAATATAATGACAATAATCTATACTAATATTATAAACAGGTGGTAAAGTTTGGTAGTCCGGTGAAGCTGTTAAGACCTTTCTTGGTCAATAGCGTAGTCAGTTTGAAAAAAAAAGGTAAAGTTTGTGAGGTTTTAGTGTGGTGATCTTAGAAACTACTAGTCCGATATGAAAAATTCTTTCAGTTTTATATAGCTCATCTATCGAGGAAGGTTATAGGGCTACATAACATCACGCTAAGACCAATAGGAGCGGAACACCAATAAATAGTGTTTCAAAATCGGAGTCTTTTTCCTATTGAGTTCTTCCGCTTCATGTTAGCGTTAGCCCAAAGTAACTATTCCACGCGAACGAAGTCGCGGGCAGAGGCTAGTCTTTGATAAACTTTTTAACGGCACTGAATATAGTTGTGTTGAACATAAATTTAAATATAGATACTTACAATATTCGTGAGTTTTTGGCGGGATCTTGCAATGTTTTGTAGTGGATTTTATATTTATTCATAATCTTGTGGTATTTAACTCTATTTTTTGTAATATTGTTGGTGCTTTACGTAATATAGTTAGGTTATTTTGTACAAGTGAAATTGGATGGGAAATAATACCAAGGAGAATGAATTCTAACTTGCCATAAAAACTCCTTGGATAACTCTAACAAGTCGGCCACTTGTAATATAACCTACTCGACAATGGCAGTAATAATCTACTAGAAAATCCGTTGCCAAAAAAAAAACTTAAATACGTAGGTATACATTATAGGTATGACATCTTTATTGCCTGCTTTCGTTTGTTTTTTTTTAGTTCTGTCAAAAACCGTTGTAAGGAACTATTGTTACTGTTTTACATTTTAGATCGGTTTTTCAACTGATATTATTGCTGTTATAGCGGATTTATTTTCATCCCTAATAGCCATTTTTAAATGTCCCTCGCCGGAGCGTCCACGGCCCGATGGATGAAACTACCTATTTATGTATAGGTAGCTAGGATATAAAGATAAATAAATACTAATTTTAAATTCGTATTTTTTTTATATCATAGAAGGCATACGGACAAGTATGTCACCTGATGTTAATTGATCACCACCGTTTGTAAACATTTGCAACACCAGGGGAGTCGGAAGTGCGTTGTCAGCCTGTGTTTGGGGGGGAGGGGAAGAGGAGGTGGATCTCTGGCACTCTCATATTTTATATAATTATACTCTCATTTTTTTTTTATATTATAGGAGTCAAACGAACAGACGGATCACCCGATGGTAAGTGATCACCGCCGGCCATAGGCTCTAGCAACACCGGGGGAGTCACAAGGAAAACTAGAAGTAGACTATACACTCAACATAACGTCGCTAATCAAAAGTGATAAGAAATTTACAAACTGCGGCTCATATCTAATATAAATAATGTAGATAAGATTCACAAAACTTAACCTATTAAATAAACATGTGCAGACCTCGTCAATGTATTTGGCCGCTCTTATATAGCCGTAAGTTCGGGGTTGCGCATAATATAATCAAGAATTTACAAACTAAAGTCCAAACACCTATTATAATCGAAAACCTCTCACAGAAAACCGACGTGAATTAACAGTGCTTGCATTGTTGCGTTTCGTTCGGTCAGTGAGAGCGCCGGAGGCCCACCTCAGCTCCCCTGTCTCTCTCCCTCCTCTAACCCTTCCCCTCCAAAGAGTGGCAACGCACTTGCGACTACTCTGGTGTTGTTAGTGTCCATGGACGGTGGTGATCACTTAACATCAGGTAACTCACCTGTTCATTTGCCTCCGTTTGACATAAAAATATATATATGTAAACGAAGATAATTTAAATCTTTATTTGAATTTCCTACTCTTTTATTTATTGAACAATTTATGTTTTATTTTAAACTTTTTTTTAAACTCTATATTTTATATGGTATAGACTTTCGGCAGGTACTATTGTACAGTTAAATATTGACAATTAAATACCATTATGTTGTAAACTTAATAATTAATAAGAAATAAAGTGAACCAATAGCTTTGCATGTTGTTTCTCTTATTCCAGGTATGTAAAATTTATATATAATTAGTAAGTTAGGTTAGTAAGAATACTGTATCATTACATAGTATAAATCAAAGTCCCTTACATAGCTAGGAGATAAAGATAAATAAATACTAATTTTAAATTCGTATTTTTTTATATCATAGAAGGCATACGTACAAGTATGTCACCCGATGTTAAGTGATCACCACCGTCCATAAACATTTGCAACACCAGGGGAGTCGGAAGTGCGTTGTCAGCCTGTGTTTGGGGGGGAGGGGAAGAGGAGGTGGATCTCTGGCACTCTCATATTTTATATAATTATACTCTCATTTTTTTTTTATATTATAGGAGGCAAACGAACAGACGGATCACCCGATGGTAAGTGATCACCGCCGGCCATAGGCTCTAGCAACACCGGGGGAGTCACAAGGAAAACTAGAAGTAGACTATACACTCAACATAACGTCGCTACTCAAAAGTGATAAGAAATTTACAAACTGCGGCTCATATCTAATATAAATAATGTAGATAAGATTCACAAAACTTAACCTATTAAATAAACATGTGCAGACCTCGTCAATGTATTTGGCCGCTCTTATATAGCCGTAAGTTCGGGGTTGCGCATAATATAATCAAGAATTTACAAACTAAAGTCCAAACACCTATTATAATCGAAAACCTCTCACAGAAAACCGACGTGAATTAACAGTGCTTGCATTGTTGCGTTTCGTTCGGTCAGTGAGAGCGCCGGAGGCCCACCTTTAGTAACCATTTACAAACTTAATGCGAAACATGCTATATGTCTGTTCAGAAAATTACAAACATGGACATAAAGGTTAACACTGGAACAGGGTGTTTTCTTTAAAGTGTTAAGTTTACCAAAAAAAAAGTAAAAAAAAAAGTATATGTTTATGTCCGAGTATATTAGCAATTACGTTTTCTCCTACACCCGCTTAAAAAAGATAACATCTGCTTACTGTTAACCACTATTGGATTGAAGGCCTATTCACAGCTTCACCGGATTACTTATAAGTATAAACGTTGTTATTAATTTTTATTTTATTTATTTATAAGGCACACATTACAGATAATAAGTAACTATGTTTACAATTACAATGTATAGTTTATTTTTTGCCTGCTATATTATCCAAAATATATGCATGCGCATCTATGCTTAATAAATACAATCATGAAATCCCATACGAGTATGCTAAGTTCATTATATTATATTAAGGAGAGAATCTGTGTTTATATAATAATAAATAACAAAATTTACTCAGACTAAGATGAAATATGTCTATGTTGATATGGGCACAGCAGGAGACACAGCCAGTAATAGTATTGTATGAGCGACACATTTTAGCAATCGGATTATTAAAAGAAACATTATTTATATAAAAAGGAATA
>MU159616.1:13757-29439 GCA_015888305.1 Antheraea pernyi | reverse complement strand
GCGGGAGGGGTGTCGGACGCGGCGCCGCCGGCGGCCAGTCGTTTGACGCCTGCCGCGCGAGCGGGTGTCACCACGGAACGAGAGAGTGTCGCGAGGTCGCGAACGAGCCGCCAGCCGGCGCGTTATGGACGTTGCATGAGCGGCCGCGAAAGCGACCGCTGGAGCCGACGGGCACGCCGGTCGTGGAGCGCGCGCCGTGGGCCACGGGCGGCGCGGGCATGCGCTTCGAGGGTGCGGAGCGGCGCGACGCCGTCGCGTTCCACCCGTTGCTGGCGCCGCGGCCGAGTGACTTTTCGGTGTCGGCGCTGCTGACCGCGGGCGCGCTGCCGCCGCCGCCGTACCTGCCGGCCGCACTCGCCGCCGCGCTGTCTGCACCCTGTCCGCTGCTCAAGCCGCCACCGCCGCCGTACGCACCGCTGCCGCCCGACGACGACGGCGTCGTCGACGATCCCAAGGTCACCCTCGAAGGCAAAGACCTCTGGGAGAAGTTTCACAAGCTCGGCACCGAGATGGTGATCACCAAGAGTGGCAGGTCAGTACGACCCCGCAGCGCGCATGCCAACGTTGCTCGTTATTGTGATACGTGACCGCGATGTTTACGGACTTGTGGAGTGATGTGTGTGATCAAATACACTACTGATACCATAATAACTTCTCTACATCGGTAAGTACAGAACAGAATTAGGTTCATTATCGTAGGCAAGGAGCTCGTTAAGCTACAACTTAAAGTAACGTACTACACATGGAATTGTTTACAATAACAAACTCTTAATTGAACTCGTGTACTTAAGTGGAAGTTGCTCGTCTTCAAGTTAATTTACAATTAACACATGCATATATATAATTGATTTTAAATACAATTTCGATTACATTATTGAAACATAAAATGCCTCCACAAATCTATTATAACAGTAATAGAAATATCATAAATCATCATCAACTGTTAGTTACATTATTAAATACTAACATAAAACCTTTTTTATAAACACTGTCACCATCAACTGAATTTTCATAACAAATATGTAATAGGCATAATTGTCATAAAACTAAAAAAAGTTAGATTTTTCAGTAAACATATAGGTATTTGATAAACCTTCACATTTGTTTTGTTATTATGGAGTAGCCCTGTCTGTGTATAGGCGTATTTTTCGCCGAAACATTGCTTCCGTCGGCACGTGTTCCCGCATTAATTATCTTCGACCGTTGAAAATATCTAGTTTACGTTTATCTACATCTATTTTTGCAGACATCGTTCAGCAAAACCGAGTGTTATAATAATGTCAAATTAAAAGTTATAAATTTACAACTAAGGTATAATAGATTCATTCATTTAAAATTGGTTATAAGTCAGTTTTATCATGCTGTTGATAAAGCCAACAATGAATGTAAATTTAGATGTTTCCCTTTTTATAGAATGCATTATATAAGTATATATTGTTTCCTATAACAATTATCAAAATACTGTTATATACTGAACTATTGAACTGATTTTCATTTTATCTATAATTACCGGATATTTCACCATATTTAAGTGACACAGTTTTACTATTTCAAGATTATTAGTTTTTTATTATACATAAAAGTGAGGCAAATACTGAGTTGTTTAATGTTGAGATAATGAATATAATATTTGCATTTAATTGGCTATAATGAAGCAGTATTATACAGAAATTAAACGTTTCTCATTATATTTAGCACCATTTTGTTTAAATATTCAGTTTTATAGCACCTTGTGCTTTATTGTATTCATGATTATGCTACTAGGATTTTCTTGTGACGTCATCTCGGTGTTTTTCGTGATATTCAGGATGAAAGGTTGATATTACATATATGGTCAGTTTGTAAGGATGTGTGGATGCTTGTTACTTTCTCACGAAAAACTACTGAACGCATTTTTTTTTAACTCTACAGTAATATAATTTATACATCAAAATAAGACATAGACTACAATTTATAAGGGCATTCTTTTAAATTAATCAATATATAACGGTTAGTGTCAATTTAGTTACAAAAGACACTACCATCTGAATGTCATTTCGGTGTGCGCTGCATAAACTGTCAATGTTAGCCGGAGATAATGTATAGTGTCATCGCTGATAGACATAGAAACGCAGATAAAACCGCGAGTAATCGTTGGTGTCTAGTTTTCGTCCGGTATCATGGCTCTATGCAAAATTTTATTCGAAAGCTTAGTTGTAAAAGATTAACAAATAAAAGATAAATAATTACCATTTATGGAATTCTTTTTTTCGAACTGACTATACGCTATTGGCCTGATGGGACCTCACAGTTTCATTGGCAAGTGGCCGAAGCTCGGATTGGCGCTGTTGCTTTGGATCCAATATAGAGGATCTCACGAAACTAAACTGGTTATACGAATGAACACAAACATGTATTTTATATCTGTTAAGCTAAACTAACCAAGTCGAAGAAACGGGGGAAAAGCAACTTTATAGAGTTAGTGTGGTTCTCCACCCATAGCAGGACTAGATTTTCACGTAGCCAGGTCAGGTAAAAATAATGTCAGAAAATAGGAAACAGAACTAAATGTTTGCTAAATCTTTACTTAAGCAATTACTTGAACTAAACCAATACTATAAACCTCTTTATTATATTATACAGAAAATGACACCAAATCCTCCCATAGCAACACCTACGGCCACTGAACGCCAATCTGTCAATATTTGCCTACTGTTTTCTGTCTCACGCAGTCACTTTTTTATATGGAAAAATTTTAAACCTATTTTTTTCACATTTACATATAATTTTCCAAGCAATTTTTTTATACAAAACTTGTCCTGACAATTATAAATGCAACATAAAAAGAATAATCCAAATAATGCACTTACATACCTACATTCGGCAATTGATTCTTATTTATTATCTCAAAATCAAATTATTCTTGTTTATAACCAGCTGATTCCTGCAACTTCGTTTGCTTTATTCATTACTTTAATATTTATTAATATATGCAGAGAGATAAAACAAATAAATAAATAATAGCAAAAAATTTATGATACTTAAATGCCTTTGCTTACCTACACTTCTCTGGTATTTAACTGACGCTGTCAATCAAATTAAAATAACTTATGATTGAATGAACCGATTTTAATGAAACGAAGACTAAACGTTACTCAGGAATAGGCTTTATGATTTTCTTATTTATTTATTTATGATGTGAATTTTTATCGTTAACGCTGTACTTTAACAGTGATACGTGTTTAAACAAACGCACAGACAGACATTTCTAAAAATGATTGAAACGCATTTTATAACTTATTTATAGACACCTTCAACAAATTTTTTTTCACAAAAATCTAAAATGTACAGACACGTTCGATTTACATTCTATTTATTCTATATTATATTATACTAGCGGGCCCGGCAGACGTTGTCTCGCCCTGATTATAAAACAATCCTTGACAAATTATATACTAAAACGTTCCTCATGAATCACTTTATGCACTGGTGAAAACCTCATGAAGATGCGTTCAGTAGTTTTTGAGTTTATCGCGAACAGACAGACAGACGCGGTAGTGGACTTTGTTTTATACTACGTAATGATGTATAGAAGTATAGTATTCTATGCTATATTATATGTATAGGAGATTGTAAAACCTTTTTACTAAAAATACGAAAACTTTTTCAAAAGGTCCATAACATTGTTAACGTTTCGATCATTCTGCATATAACGTATGAACACGTTACAATATTCGTCGGTAAACGATTGGCGTGATATGTTAAACATTTTACGTTCGAAAGTACCTCTCCATTCCGTAACTAACATATAATAAAACAATGCGACATAACCACGCACTTGTCAAACTGGCATATTTACAAAACACACGCGACATATTCTCGGTCGTTCGATAACTTACTTCTCAAACTGTGCCTACTTATTCGGGTAATGTCGCATAGCATTACGGTATTCTAACTTCCTAGAAAGATGCTAATGTGAGTTTGTATGTTAGGCTTACACGAATTAAGTACTCAACCGATTATGGTGAAATTTTGTGTACATGTGTCATGGGCACAGAATAGGTCGTAAAGCACTTTTCATCTATAAAAAGTTACTGCTTTTAATTTAAAAGCTGCATTAATAAGAAAGAAGCCGCGCGTAAAAAATTTCAAGAAACTAGCATTGCAGTAAAGTGTACATTCACCATCGAATATATACCTACTAACCTCTGCCCGCGACTTCGTACGCGTGGAATACATAGTCACTTTAAGTTAACGCTAACACGCAGCGGAAACTCTCAAGAGGAAAAAATACCCCGATTTTGTTACGTTCTTCATTGGTGCTCCGCTCCTATGGGTCTTAGCGTGATGATATATATAACCTTCCCCGATAAATGAGCTACATAAACCTGAAAGAATATTTCAAATCGGACCAGTAGTTCCTGAGATTACCCCCCTACAACGTCACAAACTCACAAACTTTACCTCTTTATAATATTAGTATAGATATATTGCCATATAACCACTGGACTAACCTTTTCTCTAATGATTAAGAAAAGCAAAATCAATTCATAAGAAGGTAAGACACTTCAGGTTTAACTCAAGTTATTGGATGTCCAGATATTATTCAAGTGAACATTTCTTTATATGCGTTGAGCGATATTTTTTGACAGGAGATAGATTTTTAATTTCGCGTTATAACATGCTAGTAAGTATGGCCGACTGTATTGCGCTTGCCCGGCTTACGGCAGACTAGCACCGTGTAGTATAAAAGCATGTGTACGTCTAATATTAACCGACATCAATTTATAATATGAGGCCTCGCGAATGATTAAATACTAAGTTTCAGGAATTCGGTATCTTAACTCTGCCCTCCCAATTCTTGATAATTTAATGTATGTCCGCTAAAACTTACATATGCTGGATCTAGTAAAAGACCAGCATAATTAAAATACTAGAAACAGCACCAAATTGGTCATTCCATGCTTCAGGCTCACTAAGTCCAAAAACAGTTTTTGAGGCAATAGTGTTAGGTTTTATAACAAAGTCCCAAAACACATTACCGATTTGCCGGATAGTGAGTTCAAGAACCATGGCAAGCGGGTTTTAATATCTAAAGGCTATATAGGGTGGACCAATATGTGAATGATTGTGACGTCTGGAAATGACGCCCCTCTCTGTGCATCTACTAATAACAAATGTAACTATTTATGTTTTGTAAAAATATATAACATGAAGAGATTAAAAACCACATCGAGTTTCTTGCCGGTTCTTCTCGATGACTGGGTTGTATTCTGAACCGGTGGTAGTTTTGACGTTCATAAGCGTCTTCTCAGGTCCTTAATTGAATAAAGGATATTTTGATTTGACATCTAATTTTGTATTGAGATTGTGCAGTCCATCATATGTTTCTTGAACTAATAAACTAAAAAAATATTGTTCAGAGTGCCGATATATATGAAGGAGGGACTAATGATAATAATATCAATTTACAAATTATGAGTTTTAAACAATTTACGTTATAATCAATTTAAAAATTCAAAAGAGTAGACAGTTTATTCGCTCTGAAGTTTTTTTTTTTTTTTCGAACCGACTACGCTATTGACCAAGCAAGGTCTTAACAGCTTCACCGGACTACTCGCTCTGAAGTGAATTTGATCTCATCCTCAGGGACAGGAATATGTACCCGTGATAATGTGTATACATAATTAAATGAATTTCGGTTGAGTAAATAAGACGTGAAAGCATAACGAACAAACTCACATTCGCACTTATAATATTAGTTAGGTTATAAAACAAGTTATTCAACATAAACTCCTTTTCATTTAGGTACAATCGAGCTGTTAGGAAGGGGATAAACATCAAACGATGAAAATTTGGAAAAACGAGAAAGACATAGGCATTATAACTGAGAAAGTTAAAGTGGCTGAACAGTATTGTGACCCGTGTCTCCCCTGTAAAGAAATTTTCAGCGGCAAAATTTTTGCCTCTGGTTATATTTTTTATTAACAGAATTCAAAACGGAGAAAGTTCTAAATTCGGTTGTATTTTTTAAAATGTTTGTTACTTCAGAACTTTGTCATGTATGAACCGATTTGGATAATTCTTTTTTTTTTAGAAAGGGGTTATTATCAATGCGATATTGTGATATTTTGATTTAATCAGCATTGGGCCATTGATTTTGAAGATATACCACGGAACACATCAAAATTGAATAGGAAATGTCTAGTGATTGATATACTTCTAAATTTGTGACAATACAAGACTAGGTAGTTACGTAATTATGGTCAGGGATGTTCTGATACATTCTTTGTACTAGATTTTTATGAAGTCGGTTGTAGTTTTTATTAAAATTTTATACGCTTTTTCGGTGTTCTTGGTGCGCTGATTACGTCTATAAATTGACACTTCTGGATAGAAATATATCTACTATTTCATTGGCTTTAATTTCCCGTTAGTACAATAAATAATATCTTGAAAATGAAAAAAAAAGTTACCAAAAGAATCTCAAATGCCCGATACACTTTGTACAACATAATCTACTGAAGATGCCTAATTAAACCTTAAGAATTATAATACAAAATTAATTTATTATAGATATACTAGATGACTTGTTAGTTACTTATTTATAGATATACTAAACAACTAGTCCAGTAGCACTAAGTTAAGGACTTATAGATGTGTTCCGGCAATTGTAGTTCAGATTCAATCTCCCTCTATGCTTAGCGTGCTTAACATATTAAAATACTATACATATAATTATAATGTTATGTTTGTCCAGAGTAATCTCTGAAACGGCAGAACGGATTTTCATGAGACTTGAGACTGATAGAAGGTATTTCTAACAATTATCTAAGCTACTTATTATAATTCTTTTTCATTAAGTTAAGTAGTAATGGTATAAATGATTAGAGGTAGCCTATATAAGTAAAAATATTAGTTAGAAACAAATTATAATTCAATAAATAAAATATATACTTCTCATAAAAGAAGTGGTTATCAATTCGAGCAATCTATGATTTGGGACTTCGTGAATCATTAAGGACTAAGTTTCAGGAATTTCGTATTTTAACTCTGCCCTCTCAATATATTCTTGAGAATTTGATGTACGTCCGGAAAAACTTAGATAATCTGGATTTAGTAAAGGACCGACATAATGTAAATACCAGAAAGCATTACAAACTGGTCACTCCATGTTTCAGGCCTACTATGACCAGTAACAAATTTTTAGGTAATAGTGTTCGATTTTATAACAAAGTCCCAAAACCGATTTGCCGGATAGTAGGTTCAAGTGTTATGTAAAGCGGGTCTTAATACATAAAGGTTATTACAGGGTGGATCAGTATGTGAACGATAGCGACGTCTGGAAGTGACGCCTCTCTGTGCAACCACTAAAAACGAATGTAGCTTTATGTGTCTATTATATTGTAATAATAAAAAAAATATGTTAGTTACTATGAAAAGATAAACCAGATCGAGTTTCTTGCCGGTTCTTCTCAATGACGGTTGTTTTCGGAGCCGTTGGTAGTTTTGACGTTCATAAGTGCCTTCTCAGGGCCTAAATTGAATAAAGAGTATTTTGATTTTGAATCGTTATGACATAGAAACATATCAAGACAAACGTGCATAGAAACTGTGCTTTAATGATACATAACAAACAGTATACGAGGTTTAAATTAATATTCACGCATCACCTTATAAAATGATTAGTTGGCTCGTTTCTAATGAGTGGTTTGACAAATGTTTGCCTTGTCCGTGTGGTATTGACAACGTGAAACGTGTCTTTCCATTGTTCGCAACCAACTGCACCAACAGTTTGTGTGTCACAAGAACCGGTCAAGTGTATCGCGAGAATTACAAATTCGCCACTTTCGTTCAATTTTTACTGTCAAAAATTTTGCATGCGTGGGAGGGTTCGTGCATTTGCATTTGTTGAGAGTTGACAACCACTGAACTGTGCAATCACCTTCGCAGTTTAACGGTATATATATTAGAACCTAACTAAGAAATGCTAACGTACACCACTTCAAAGAAATTCGAATGGTAAACGTTAAACCTTGATGACCTAAATCATAGTAATAAAAATTATTGCAGTGGTAGAACCTTTTCTAAAAGTTTCCCGAAAGATTCAAAATCGTTCATCATGATATTAACCTGTTTTACTGTAGACGAACCTGAAACATTAGTTCTTTTAAACTAGTCTTAATATCTATCTATCTATATAAATAAAAAAGAACCGCAAAATATGTTACTAAGCGCAAAACTCAAAGACGGCTGGTCCAATTCGAGTAATTTTTGATTTGATTTATTCATTGAACTCTGAGGAAGGTTTTTATGAAGAGAAACATACGAGAAATTGCACGGAAAAACCTAAAATTCAGTTTTCTTTTTCGGTCATTGTGGACGCAACTTTAAATTTCTATTAACAACTTGAACGCTTTCGTAATTACGATGCAGAAGTTTTTGGCGGAACTCGACTCTATATTGTGTAAAATTGGTGGTGTTTTATGTAATATAGTTTGTTTATTGTGCATGAGTGAAGTGAGTGGAAAAGAATACCACGGACCATGAATTCTGAGATACCACAAAAACTCCATGGAAAGTTCTAACAAGATGGCCACCATCTTGTTAGTTCATTGAAATTATACCAAGAAACTTGTAATATCGATACTCACTTGACAATGGCAGTAATAGTCTACTAGAAGACTGGTTGCCAAAAATGGAATAGAAAAAGAACTTGCAATACTATTAATTACTCGACAATGGCAGTAATAATCTAAAAGAGTGGTTGCCAAAAATAAAGTTAATAAAAAAAAATACGATGCTTTTTGTTTCATTTTTCAGTTGACGTATGTAATTTTACTGCAGTTTGCTTTAAAAAAATTGGCTTTCTCAGTCTGTATTTCAGAAAAGTGAATAGTCTCTATGGGGTAGCGTAACAAAATGTTCCATATGTTGGTATGTATCTACTAAAAAGGTAGGCTAAGAAATCTAGACTAAGAAAACATAGTCCCCTACCGCGTCTGTCTGTCTGTCTGTTCGCGATAAACTCAAAAACTACTGAACGGTTTTCATGCGGTTCACCAATGATTAAAGTGATTCATGAGGAAGGTTTTGGTATATAATCTGTCAAGGTTTTTTTTATTATCAGGGCGGGACAACGTCTGCCGGGCCTGCTAGTTAATAATAAAGGAATAGTTAAGTTTGTACACGTATTTCTTTTTTTTAATTTTATATCAAATATTATTTTATAGGTAAACTGGTCACGAATACTACGATAAATTATTATGTGTATATATTTTTCTTTGTAAGTATGGATTTAAATTAAAAACGGTCTGATGAAATTTTATAAAAATGTGTACATGCGTAAAATAGGTATATAGTTCTTCAACTGATAGATTATAAAGATTGTCGATAACTCTTTTATAAATCATACACAAATTGTTTAAAAAACTACAGTTTTCATTTAATCTACCGTGCCCAGTTGTGTGTAAAAAAAAAAAAAAACTAAAAAAATTTATCGTATGTTATTGTCCTACATGATCAGCCTTTTACCAATTCTATCGATATACAATTTCTCGATTACTACTCTATAATTACTATAATTTTACTAGTGGATAGCTCTTAGCCTTTTTTCAATAGTCTATTAGCTGTGCGCTTTTTTTCTTAATCATTTGAACATTTTACTAGATGTGGGGCGAGGCTTCTTATCAACATTTATAAAGTATTCAAAATCAGCAGATATGCAATCCTCGCCAAACTTTCTGACCGCTATGTATATAGTTATTTAGAACACATATCTTTATATATAAATTTCTTTTGTACGCGTGTATGTCACTGCACTGCTCATAAACAGCTCGACCGATTTTGATGAAATTTTGTATGTGTATTCCAGTGGAATGATTTAAATTCACAATTGGACACGGTAGGTGGCGTTGCGGTTGAATTTTAGATTTTTATTTTAAATTATCAAGGCAGGTCGACGTCCGCCTGGCCCGCTAGTTTAGCTATAAATATCTATTATATTTATAATTCAGGACAAATTAAGGAAAAATAAATGCCAATGCTAAGTTCTTATAATAATGTTTTTAACTTTGTTTTGTATTAAACCTGAACTTACTTCTATTTAGAGCTGTGAAAAACATTGACAAGGACTGGACTTGATCTAAAAAAAATGTAGAAATGTGTCGTTATATTTGAAAATGAACTAAATCCAATTTTCGCCATTCCTAATATTTATTTTACGTTATTTGTCAAGATCATTAAATTTTGTACATATAAAATTTTTAGATCAAAAAACCTTGTGAACGACAAAATTGTAACTTTGTTATCGGTGTAAAAAACACTGGAAATCTTTAAAAAAATCAATATGTACGATTAAAGTTGGATTTAACTAGTTTTAAAATGTAACGACACAAATATTCTACCTCTTCACGTGTTTTTAATGTTTGGTTACGATCTCTCATAATGTAAAATGATGTACAAAAGGGGTGATGGTTCCTATATGCAGCTATTCAATTTCTGGGTTGATGCAGGAGCGTATCTACCGCAGTCTCAATTATAGGAGCCTAGACGCGATGTTTGAAATCATAAAATTATACCTACAAATTCTTATTAATAAGAAGTTTGCTATTAATTAACAATGATGAATGGAAGATAACTATACCTAACCTGCACAGTACGGAAAATGGGTGCATCTATCTAAAATATAAATCGGTGAAAAATCAAAAATTTCAACCTATTCCTTTAACAAATTAGGTCCAGCTTGTTTTTCTTAAGTATAATTTTGGACCAGAAACTTTCTAACAAACAATATCAGATGCAAGTTCTATTCTGATTCCGAATATATATTAATCAATATTGCAAAAAAAAACCGCTTATGCGCTCGTTTTTATATTGAAGGCAGTACAGTGTTCGTTGTGGAAAGCACGTTATAACTCGACTGCAAGAAGCCCCATATTTATAATTTTTTAATCGTTTTTTAAGAGACAACTGAACAGACGGACAATAGATAATTACATATCTCTACATAAAATTCATCACGATCTGTTCCATTACTGAGAATTCAACCTCATTGCAATGCAATATTCGAATTTACATTGATGCCAACATTACTATATTTGATAGCTATACATAACTTGAAAATACCTATATATACATAGTAGCTTCTGCTCGCGACTTCGTACGTATGGAATAGTTACTTTGGACTAACGGTAACACACTATGGAAGCTCTCAAAAAGAAAAAGAAAACCATTTTGCAACGTTATTTATTGATTATTCGCTCTTATTATTTCCGTCATTAAAACTACAATAACTTTTGATAGAGTGGACCGAGTTTAATGAAACAAAGACTAAGTTATTCTCGAAGATATGCTTTATGATAATATGGTTTTATTGTTAACCCAGTACTTTAGCAGTGATGCGTGTTCATTAGGGTGGTTCATTTCCCAGACAGACAGATGTTTCTAAAAATGATTGAAATGTATTTTATTACTTATTCCTGAACACCTGCAACAATTTTTTCACGAAACTCGGAAAAGTAAACTCGTTAGATTTTCATTCTTGTTATGTGTATAGATTTTGAGTTTTCACTTCTGTCGGCAGTACTTATAACTGCCTCGACTTTTTTGTTCTTTATTTAAAATACATTGTTAATAAGCAACGCAGGGCAAGTCGCGGGTATCAGCTAGTCTTCTATATGTGTGTTCCGGCAGCTCCACTTACGAGCGAGTACTCCATTAATGTAGTTACCATCTCGAACCAAATCGTCACTTAATATCAAATGGGATCGTGGTTATACGCTTAAATCTCCAAAGCATAGGTAATAAAATAGCATTACCAACCAAAATATCATTCTATACGTAATTTATTAATATAATAACTTAATCATACATCGCCCAGGGCGTTCAGCCAAATATGTGCTATCACATACAAGCTTAACATACCTTATTATTATGTACTTTGGTATTATAATTTAATATACCTACTATTAAGTATAATATAGAATCATGATATGATGAGTTTTAATTTTTTTCTATTGATATATCCATAATAAGGCCACCTGCATTAAAAACTAAAGACTTAATTAACCCTTGCCAGTAATAAATCTATATAACATACAAATAAAATTAAAGGTCTGTCGTTTGTGCGGATTAATCTCATGGCTCAAACGATTTTACGGAAAATTTTAATAAACGACTATTCGGAGTATAGTTGGTATCATTATGCTTTTTTGTAGGGGTTAAGCAGTAATGAAAAAATATACATTACATACGCTACTACTTAAATGACACACAACATATACACATAACACCTTCAAATGGAAAAGACGTTTCGCCATACTTTATTTCACTCTTACGATCTAATTACCTTTTATCATCCTACAATCAATATTTTTAACATGACTTACGTTCCATACCCTACATGCCCTTTGAAATTAACCGGTCATATTGTAGGTTAGTTTTATAATAAACATTAATACTTAATTTATAAATAATTTATTTATGAAACAACTGAAATAATTATTATTCTCTTTGGTCTTATTGAATGCCAAAATGGATTATAGTCAAATTTCAACCACTAGGAAACCACTGGTATTATATTAATAAGTATAAACAAATGGAATTCGCAATACCTGAATACAAACCGTATTTTCATATCCTATAGAAAAGTCAAAGCGAAAATAACTGTTAATGCGTAAGTTACATAATCGTTCTTACTTGAAGACTGGCTTGACGTCTTTTTACGTCAATGTTATATAATAACCCTCTATTGAAGATTGAAATAATATAGAAGTGACTTTGGAGTATTTCAATGTTAAAGAATTGTTTTTTTTTAATCAGATAAACATCAAAACGCCTCCTCGCTTCTTAAGCTGCCGATGTCAATGTTCAAAAGTTGGCGAACAAGCTATAGACAGATAATAAACAAAATATGAAAGATAAAGAGTAAAATTATATACCAGCTTATTCCACGAGTTCGTTGTTATGAAAATAGATTTGCTGTTTC
Organism: Antheraea pernyi; assembly: GCA_015888305.1. Taxonomy (NCBI): domain Eukaryota; kingdom Metazoa; phylum Arthropoda; class Insecta; order Lepidoptera; family Saturniidae; genus Antheraea; species Antheraea pernyi. The sequence continues at coordinate 16,472 of MU159616.1, read as the reverse complement.
GTGAACATTTTATTAGAACCTCTTGTTTTTTAATTATAGTTCTATCTTTACTACCTATAAACTGTGTACCGTAAATTAAATCCGTTAAATGTTACAATTATTGCTTAGCCCTTATAGAAAAGCGTAATTTTAATGTAGATAATAGGTACTCTAAAATTCCTCTATGTGCCAGTAATACTCTTTTCGAAATTGATTGAATCCATCTGAACATTTCAATTTCATTTATGTTTTTGTTATAGATATTTGTTTGTTATAAATATATTTATGTTATTATAGACTTAGTTGATTCGACAATATTTATAATTCATTTACACATGGAGCTTTACAAATTTTTTTTTTGTTAAGATTTAATAAATAATAATAAGAATAAGAATAAATAAATATGTGGCAATAGAAATTAATGTCTGCATCAGAATTATATAATGGCATTGACGGCTCAGATGATGGTGGGACGATGAACCTAAGATTTCTGTTTAGGAAAGCATCTTGACAGAACCATTTATAAAAGATTGATTATAGAAAAAAATCGTTTTCTTTACCAAAAACTAAATTAAAAGAACGAGTCATCGTACTGGCTTTAACATGTGATCACTCTTGCTACTAATATTCATATAATATTGTAGTTAAAAATAGGCCTAAAACAAAAACGATAGGTGTTAAAAAAGATTCTATTTAGATATTCGAAGATAACAGATTACTTTCGCAAGCAAGGCATCTTACCCATTCTATAATATTTCCAGTATTATTTACATTAGTTTCATATAAGATTAAAAGTTAACTTTTTAATTCGGGCTTCTCGTATATATAACCTTGCTAAAAGTTTTCAAAATTAAAGAATGGTAAAAATTGTGTAATGTTCAACAACGAATTCAATACCGTCCATAATTATTTCTGCAAAAATAAGCATTTCTCTCACTTCTATGTTTCGATCCAAAGAGTATGTTTGACAGAATAACTGGTACACAAATCGTTCCAACACAGTCCTTGGGAATGACAATATATTATAAGCGGTTTTAACTTTGCGTGCTTTCTTTTTTGAGGTTGGTTGTTCATTATCAAAGCCCGATTTTTGGCCTTCCGATACTTCCTTGAAAATTTAATGTATTTCAGGAAAATTTAAACAGGCTTAAGTTTACAAACAACAGACACAATTTCAACATTGAAGATAAAATAGTAAACCCATTTTTTAGTTTTAGACATATTATTAGAAGTATTTTTAAGTTAGGCTTCTACAATAAACACATTACCGATTTACTGATCATGTAAAACAAGCTATTTTACATTTTTTAGTTTTAGACATATTATTAGAAGTATTTTTAAGTTAGGCTTCTACAATAAACACATTACCGATTTACTGATCATGTAAAACAAGCTATTTTACCGTAATTATGTGAACTATAGTATTATTTATATAAGTGACTTCCTCAATTTACATCAACAAAAGTTATAATGCACGACTGTGTGTAATACTTAGGTATATAGTTTAAAAAATAAATTACTAAAACAAGTAATACTGATAAACCCGATCGAGTACCTTGTTAATAAGTGTCTTCCGAAACCTTAATAAAAAAAAAAATGATTTCAATATCTTGGATGATATCGTTTGACATTAGATAAACTGGAGGCACAAATTCACGCAACAAAAGAATACCAATCCGCCAAAAAACCTATCAACTTTGTTATGAAAATCTTTAAAATTCTATTAGTACATTATATAAAATATAATATAGTATATAAAATAGGTGGTAGAACCATGGTTTCAGCATGAATGGGTCGGCTCGCCCGGGGTAGTAACTCCCTCTGACAGAAAACCAACGTGAAGTAACATTGCTTGCATTGTTGCGTTTCGTTCGGTCAGTGAGAGCGCTGGAGGACCACCTCCACCCCCACTTTCCCAACCCCTCTAGCCCAAACACAGGTTGGCAACGCATTGGCGACTCCTCCGGCGTTGTTAGTGTCTATGGACAGCGGTGACCACTTACCACCAGGTGACCCGCGTGTTCGTTTGTCCCCTATAATATAAAAAATAAGAAAGAATATTTATAAAAATATTTGATTGATAATATATCGAGCAGTGAACTCTTGACGGTTATACGTACTAAGCATACAGTTCAAGGCAAAGGTATAACTAACACAACTCTCCATTTACACCCGCTTCGCTACAACAACAATGCACATTTCTTTTACGTGCAACATAATAATAATAGTACTCTGGACTTGACTGTACAATTAGGGCTCATTACCACATGAGACTAAAGCGTGGATCATAAAAAGTTGGCACAAGAGTGTCAATTAATAGCGATTTGTTTTACAACATTACGTTTTATCTAACTTACAATAAGAAAAGTGTAATGTAGTTATTTTTACAAGAGTTATTGCAAAAAATATTCAGAAAGAAGCTGAGGAAATGTTTTAGAATACAACAATTCGGCCGTTTAAAGAGACAGACGCATCCGCTGTTTTTTACGATCTATGTCGAGGTTATCTCCAATTTTAATTTTTGCATTTGATTTACTATATTAAAGTCTGAGTATATTGGTATACTTTAAAGGTGGTAGAGCCACGCTGAAACTATTACTGGTTTCAGCATGAATGGGTCGGCTCGTCCGGGGTAGTACCACCCTCTCATAGAAAACCGGCGTGAAGTAACAGTGCTTGCATTTTGCGTTTCGTTCGGTCAGTGAGAGCGCCGGAGGCCCACCTCCCCTCCCCTCT
>MU159615.1:115596-161834 GCA_015888305.1 Antheraea pernyi | reverse complement strand
ATTGATAAGTTAACGGCGCAATCCCAAGACCGCTGACGTTGTCGTATGCTTTAAAAAAAATGTGTTGATGCAAACCAATTAGTACACCTTTTAAAAGAAAACAAACCAACAAGATGCGATACGTGATTGCCGTAATAACATAAAAAATGGTCACTGATTTACCAATACCAATTTACCTAAACGAAATCGCTAAAAATATGAGAAGAAACTTATGGGACATGTGACTAAAGGAGACAGGGAAGAGCTTGTGTGAATTGTTAAATGAATAAGGGAAGATTACGAGAAAGCTGGAAAATAGATAATATTTTAGAAAATGAAGTTATGATTAATATAGGTGATGATAGTAGCGAAAATAGCAATATAGAGGAACCTGATTAAATATTTTGTGACACCATTTTTGTCTCTTTTTATTTCGTGTAAATTATTCAGTAAAATTAAAAAAAATCAGTATATTCGAATATATTAATATATTCATCAGATAGTTCTTGACTATTATTATGTACCTACCTCGTCTCGAATTATCATAAACCTACCAATATATCAGTCACGTATACATTTACTTATTCACTGGTGTAACTATAAAATCCAAGATCCAATACTAATTACATCAAAATAGTATCCCTTAAAAATATACGTTTTTGCAATAGATAACTTGAACTTGGTTTATATTGACGAAGTGATGAGGTAACAATTGTTAAAAAAATACATCCTAATTGAAGACCTCCTCCATTTTTCAATTTAAAATAACATAAATCCAACTAGTATAGTTGAGATTTTGGCGTGATCACTAAGACTGAAGAACTATTATATAGTGGATTGTATATGTTATTCATAATCTTGTGTTCTTTGACTGTATATTTGGTAATATTTGTGGTATTTTACGTAATATAGTTCGGTTATTGTGCACATGAGAAGTGGACATATCTCTAATAACACTGAGCATGAATTCTGAGATGCCACCAAAACTCCATGGAAAGTTCTAAAAAGGGAGCCATCACTTTTTAAAATATTGAGACACAAGAAACTTGAAATGTTATATCGACAATGGCAGTAATAATCTAGAAGATGGGTTGCCAAAAATAAAAGAAAGAAAGAAAGAACTAGTGCAGTTACTACTCCAACATTAATAAACTCAAACATTAACACGGCAATCGCAAAAGGCATTTTTGTAAACGTGATATCACATGGGTTATAGTGCTGAATTGACGTGGAACAATTATTAAAGGGAGCCACCGCCATTACGTTGCCGGACCACATTAAGTTTACGTCAAGCGTCGACATTATACGTCCCGGTTTTAATTAAAGGACTGCCCGTTCACGGGCGTCGTAGTGCCAAATGGAATTGCAAAACAAATTCACCACAAAGGCGATGTGTCCACCTTAAGTGATTTAATAGGCGTAAAGAAATGCGATGTTTAAATTAATTCAGATAGAAGCGGCCCAGTTGAATGGGTTTTACGGTCTTTTGTAAAAACGCGAGCTAGGGAGAAAGTAATTCATACAAATATAATTTAGTTTTTATTACGCAATACAATATAAGGTGGAATAGTTATGAAATATTTGGGAGTTCTTTATATTATTACGTTGATTATAGTACGAAACATTTATTCGTAGTGAAACAAGAAAATTTTAACAAAAAAAATAAACTGGCTTTAAAATTCACCAGACCCGTCTTTGACCATAGTTAAGTAGGTATCTACGTAGACTTAGATTATCATAAATCTACCAATTTCTCAATAACTATACATTTCATTTCGATTTTGCGGAACTCCCTGATGTTTCTTCGAAGTTCAATGTTCAATGCTTGACTCCCTTTCCAATAATTTACCCAGATCAGTTTATAAATCACGAAGTTATGGGTTAACAAATATTTAAAAAAAATCATAGCTGAGTTTTAAGATCTCCTATTTGAAGTCTGCTAAAAAGCCAATAAATGTATAATTTTCAAATTAAAAATAATAATGCATCATAGTACGTAAAAAAATGCATTGTTTTACATCATATCCGTATGAAACTTGAAGTTAAACTTATAAAAGATTTAGGAAATATAATAAAGAATTCTTTACAATCATAATAATGCAATAAATAAGTAAGTACCAAGGGAAGTTGGAGAACTTTTTTATAAACATTCCTTTATAAATACAAGTCTAAGGTTGCAAACAGCCTCTTCATGTACCTCACCGGAGAATTAATAAATCAAAAAGACCTTCTCTGAACCCTTACTGATGTTTAAATATCATCCCGTGAATTGAAGTCTATAGCGCTGAAGACTTTGACGCAATGTTTTTTTAAGGTTTCAAATGTTGCAGTATTCGAAAATGTTGCAGATGGCTTGATATTTGTTTTTCCGCAGCATCGTCTAGGATACTTATGCGATGTAAAAACCATTAAAGGTTATAGAAATATTTGGTGAATATATATGACAAGTTCTTTAATTATAACAATAGTCAACACGCAATCATCGCCAAAAACCTTTATTGAGACAATCAACAGCAGCGAAAGAGCGTGTCTCCGTATAATAATTGCGGACACGCGCGGCGTCGTCCGGACAATATATGATCACATTACTTGGGGACGTGTCCTCCGAGCTTAATCTAGCGGCCTGAAAGTGCGTCACCCTTGTCCATCGACTACTGTACGCTTACCCTCACCCTCGAAACTCGGTGGCACTCCACTATCACTAGATCACCTAATACGCAAACATATATCTATTCCTTAGAAAACGGTTTGCATTTAAAAATAATGTTTATATATTTTTAATCACATTAATATCCATTATCTTGTATAAGTATCGTCGATCGTCCTCTTATACACGGATTGTGATTTAGTAAATAAAATACGATTTACAAATTATGAGGCAACGAGGTTTTAAACGTAAGGCTTGCTTTCTTTACCTTTTATCGGAGATATTATGATCTATATTCATATACTAACATATGGATTAGAATAAGTAAATTAGACATTATCTAGTGTACTATATAACGAAACAAAGGTATAATTGTTTTTCGGAATAAAATGATGTTTCCAGTAGATTGTTTTGAATAAGTCATGGTGGCTATTTTGCAAAAGATTTATCGCTTGTATGAAATAGTTGCTCACTTGATAAAATAATTAATGATGTGTTATAAGGAAATAGAAAAAAAAGACAAACACAGTTAAGAATATCAAATATGTAATGGGAATAATGAAACAGTAAGTAGTAACGAATGAGGTATGCTAGAAGAGTGGTTCAACAGTGCTTCTATTACCCTACAACAATATCTCCACTCACACACTACTAACGTGATATGATATATGTATTATAAATATAATAAAATTAAATAATTTTGATAATAATTGATTCAAAATTTATTCACATGAAATGTCATATTCAATGTACAACGGTTCCAAAGAATAAAATAACATAAACACTTTATCAAAGAGGTTATATATGTTTACGAAATTAGTTCTCTATTTGACTTTATACTCATTTCACAATAATGTGAACGTTTCGCACAGTGAGTCCTTTTGAACTATAAAATAATGTTCAACTAAGATACTTATGCGGATGTAAAAACCATTAAAGGTTATACAAATATTTGATGAATATATATGACAAGTTTTTTAATTATAACAATAGTCAACACGCAATCATCGACAAAAACCTTTATTGAGACAATCAACAGCAGCGAAAGAGCGTGTCTCCGTATAATAATTGCGAACACGCGCGGCGTCGTCCGGACAATATATGATCACATTACTTGGGGACGTGTCCTCCGAGCTTAATCTAGCGGCCTGAAAGTGCGTCACCCTTGTCCATCGACTACTGTACGCTTACCCTCACCCTCGAAACTCGGTGGCACTCCACTATCACTAGATCACCTAATACGCAAACATATATCTATTCCTTAGAAAACGGTTTGCATTTAAAAATACTGTTTATATATTTATAATCACAATAATATCCATTATTTTGTATAAGTAACGTCGATCGTTCCCTTATACACAGATTGTGATTTAGTAAATAAAATATGATTTACAAATGATGAGGCAACGAAGTTTTGGCAGTAAGACTTTCTTTCTTTACCTTTTATCGGAGATATTATGATCTACATTCATATACTAACGTGTTTTTTGAGACGAATGTAACATATGGATTAAAATAATATCTAGTTTATCTAGTGTACTAAATAATGAAACAAAGATATAATTGATTTTCGGAATAGAATGAATTGTTATAAGGTAATAGAAAAAAAGACAAATACAATTGGGAATGTGAAATGTGTAATGGGAATAATGAAGCAGTAAGTAACGAATGAGGTACGGTAGAAGAGTGGTTCAACAGTGCTTCTATTACCCTACAACAATATCTTCTACTACTCATCCTACTAACGTGATATGATATATGTATTATATTTTATTTTGATAATAATCGATTCAAAATGTATTCATATTAAGTGTATAACGGTGCCAAAGAATAAAATAATACAAACACTTTATCAAAGAGGCTAATATGTTTATGAAATTAGTTATGGAACATTATTTTATAGTTCAAAAGGACTCACTGTGCGAAACGTCCATATTATTGTGAAATGAGTATAAAGTCAAATACATAACTAATTTCATAAACATATTATTATACTCATTTCACAATAATATGGACGTTTCGCACAGTGAGTCCTTTTGAACTATAAAATAATGTTCAAACTGGTTTATTTCCCGCAGTTTGTATCCTACACAAATCATAAAGTAAATAAAGCTGTACAAAGAGCCATTGCCTGAGTTTTCTAATTTAGATCATATTGACCCCGAGTTCATGTTATGTCATTATTGAGTGAGTACAGTGGCTCCGCTCCGCGTTAGTTGCTCGACGGAGGCAAGTTATCTAAGTGAAGCTCACACGCTGCGGTGTGTAGTTGGCAACAGTTTACCAACAAAGCCGGTCTTCGCAGCACCGCTACCGGCACGTTCGTGAGTTAAGACATTCAAAACCGCTCAATATCCTGGCAGTATGAAAGTTTCGTCGGCACACGGCTTCACGTGGTCCGGGCGGGAGGGGGGCGTCGGGTGAGGGGTACGCCGGGAGGGCTAAACTATGCGAAGAATGCGCAATTAGTGAGCGAGCGAGCGTGTAAGGGGCCCGGCCGTGCCGCCAGCCGGTGAACGCAGTAAGAAAATATAAAGAAGGGGCGGGCCGCCCGCGCCCGTTGTTTTGCGCCCCGCCCGCCTTCGAGCATAACTCCCGATTGTCTCCCGAGAAATCCTCCTTAGACCTGTCGCGACTCAACCCTTTCCGCGAGGATTTGCTTCGCATAGCTTCTGTCTGGGTCAGCGTGAAATTCGGCTAAGACGGACCGAACGTTAAATTGAAACAATCAAATATTATATATGTTTATTAAACATTCTTTTACAGCGACAATTTAGAAAAAATACATTTATTTATTATATATGCACATATATAAATAAAAGCAACGTGCATTATTATACATTTTAAATGTTTTTAAGCATATAATTGGGAAGCGGCCCTTTTTAGTCTATGATTAGAGGTACACTTGTCAACTCATAGATAATCGTTTTATTTATATATTATAATTCTGATGTTATGTCGTTCATTATAATATACCTGAAATATATTCCTTTATTGTATTTGTCAAAAAAGCTTCACCCGAAAAACAACCGAGACGTCGTGCCACAGGTACGACGTTAATGTATTTCTGATGGATCTTCAATATCTCCCCATTTATCGGATAAATTACGTTTTGAAAAGTTCCAAATGATAACTAGAAGTCCTGCAATAATAAAGTAATCGGGAACTTTATATTCCAAAATGAATTATACGAATCGTACAGAACACTGGTAATGATAATAATTATCTTATTTTTCTAATACTATTCAATATTCATATTACGGTAGCGTGCACGCACAATTTCATCGTAAAGCGCGCGAGAGCGTGGCCGCGTCGCGTCGCGCTGGCGATGGACCAAATTAGCCAACTAACGAACTAATAAATAATGATCTCTTGTTTTTCTATTCAACTTGGAATAGAAACGTTTCGAGTTTATCCTTCTCTGCACCAAACTATTTATAGAAGGATGCACACGACGATTCGGGTGAAAGCACTCTTAATGCTCAATTCGCGGGCACCGTTGTCACACGAGCCAAGCTGAAGCAAGCTCACGGACTACGACGTACTATGTGTATAACAGTATCTATAGTAGTACGTACTAATAGCAATTTGTTAGAGTAGTCGCACTTACTAATTTTAACTTAACAGCCGACGTGAAAAGTTTACGACACTGCCATAATTTCGATGTAACTTCGAGAATGTTTGAGAAAAGATATTTTAGGGTTCGTTTCTCAGGCTCGTCTTTTCATTTAATTCAATATTAAGGAGTTCACTATTAAATTATTGTTAAAGGGTAAAAGTTACCTTTTATTTTTTACGACGCAACGGATAGATTAGAAACTAGAAAATTCTACAGATTTCTTTCGATTAATGCGAAACTCCATAAGATAAAAAAAAATATTCACATTCAATTCTTATTTTAGACTAGCTATGCCCGCGACTTCGTCTGCGTGGAAACTTATGTAAAAACAGTGATTAATAAAGTCATCTGAATGTATTAAGTCCATTTACTTGTCTACTTTTCTCTCGTACTTACGCCGCGTCGCCATTAAAACTACAATAACTTTTGATAGAGTGGACCAATTTTAATGAAATAAAGGCTAAGTTACTCCGGAAGATATGCTTTACGATTTTGATGGGGGTTTATTGTGAACCTAGTACTTTAGCAGTGATGCGAGTTCATACAAACAGTCAGACAGACATTTCTAAAAATGATTTAAATGAATTCTATTACTTATTCCTAGACACCTGCAACAATTTTTTTCTCTAAAATCTAAAAAGTACAGACACTTTAAAATTACTTTCTTATCATATGTATATAGGATATTAGATATTAAATTATACTAAATATGAGCAAATTTCAAAACCTCGCATTTTCTTGTCCGTTTCACCTGAACAATTTAATATCTAAAATAAGAATTGATTTTCAATATATATTTTTTATCTTATCGAGTTTAGTTAAAAAGATATAGAAATGACGAAACCGATGACCGTATTTTTTGGAAACCTTCGGAATATAAAATTTAGTGTTGTCGTTAATTTTCAAATTAAATTGTATTTTTAAAAGGTACTACTACATCGGAATTAATTACGTCAAATTAGAATCTATTGACTTAGATTTATGATTATTATATTTACAAAATGAAACTAAACATATTAATTATGTACCAAGATACATAAAGTATTTGTGTATCGTATATCGTTGACGCGAAACGAACACATACCCATAAAACAATTGTGAAGCTATATCGTACACGTAAACATATTTAAATGTAACTGATTTGCTATAGTTATATGTTATTATCAATAATATTTAACCAGATGAAACAATATTATGTCAAAGGAACAACGATTTTAGTTTATAAATTTTCGCTTCAACTGAAATGCTCCAAGTTTTAAATAATCGAAAGGTCCCCGAGAACATCGCAAAAAATGTAGGTAATACTTCTGTTAATCACTTTAGGAAATACTAGCTTTTGCCCGCGACTTCGTGTTGGAATGGTTACTTTGGGCTAACGCTCATACTTAGCGGAAGCTTTCAAAAGGAAATAATAATAATTGTGAAACATTCTTCATTGGTGCTTCGCTCCTATTGCTCTTAGCGTGATGATATATACAGTACAGTCTTTATCAATAAATGAGCTATTTATCACAGAAAGAATTTTTCAAATCGAAGCAGTAGTTCCGAAGATTAGCGAGTTCAACCAAACAAATAAGTTTTATAATATTAGTATAGATTACTACTTTACTCTCGTACTTACCTCGAGCTTTCATTCAAATTACAATAACTTCTGATAGAGTGGACCGATTTTAATGAAACAAAGACTAAGTTACTCCCGAAAATATGCTTTATGATTTGTGATTTGAGGTTTTATTGTGAACCCTGTACTTTACCAGTGATGCGTGTCTATAAAAACAGTCAGACATTTTCAAAAATGATTGAAATATATTGCAACAATTTTTTTCACGAAAATCAAAAAAGGTTAGACATGTTAGATTTACATTTTTATTATATGTATATAGATGAGTAACGTGGAGTTTCCATGGTATTATAATGGCTCCATTTAATAATAACCATTCGCCAATAATATGAGGGGCAGTAAGAAAATGTCCCGTCTACGTACAAATAGTTCGATACAAGCACATACACATTCGGCTCAACGAGCGACCAAGGGGTTAATTAAATTCGCACCAGCCTCTCTCGTCGCCATCGCATTCCCCGAATTCAATGAGATTTCAATTTACTTTACTCTCGTCGAGTCTTCCTCTGTTGTTCGCCAATTAAAACCCTATTAGTTGCCTAAATTTTGCGGTTCCCGTTAACGGGCGGCGATTCAAAAACTGAACAAAGGAGCGTAAGACTTAAAAATTAATTTATAAAATATTCCAATTAACAGTTTGATGGTTGAATAAAAAAAAATGTTTTTTTCATTATCTCTGATATATTTTTTAATCATACGTTTTGACGACAATGTTACCTGAGGTTAAATAATGATTTGGTCTAAGGTGGTAAACGCGCTAACCTAGAGGGACTGGCCTTGAATTGCAACTGTCAGAGCATACCCATAGTTGCTTGGTGTCAGATTTTCAACTTGAGGGTGTTAGCAAGCCAGGCAAGCCCTACACCTGTATCCAAAAAAACCACCACCATTATACACGTAGTACTTTTCTTTAAACTTTATTTTAATTAATCTTGCTACAAAACAAGTTAAAATGATTATTATGGATTACTAGCTACTGCCTCCGACTTCGTCCGCGTGGAATAGCGTGATGCCATCCTCGATAAACAACCTATATACCACTGAAAGAATTTTTCAAATCGGACCAGTAGTTGCTCAGATTAGCGTTTTCAACCAAACAAACGATCAAACTTAATAATATTAGTATAGATTGTGATTATGGTTTTATTTAAATTTTTAATTTTTAACCACATGACTTTTTAAGTTGAATAACATGTATTTAAACAATCACTATTTATTATCTATATTCTATATATACAGATAGTTGAAAATTATTTCGATTTAGCGAGTTGCATTGACTCGGACCGATCCACCCCGCATTCCCGGCCGGCTGCAGTTTCAATGATTGAAAATAGCTATTCAAAATATTTTGAAAATTGTTTCATAACAGGATCGGTAGCGTGCTCTGTGCCGGGATTGCATTGTACGCCGCGCGTTTATTTGAATCAACTATGCGAAGCATTTCGCGGACAATGCCAATCGACACATGTTTTTCATCTCCCGCTTTTGTATATCAAAGCGATTGATATATTAAAAAAAATACCATTTTCAGGAAGGAACGAGTTGATAGCGAGGTATATTAAACTAAGGACAGGAAAAACACGTACGAGAAAACAAGTGTCGTCTCATATACAGGTGCTAGCTAGGCGAAAACTACGTGAAATTCAGGCCAAACTTAAAGTGGTAAGTAATAATACTTAGCTTACAATAATATTCAAACGAAAAGTAAATATTGAGTTATATCAAAGTCTTCATATTAAAATATGAATAACGTTCAGGACGGTGGGGTGATGAAGGAAAAGGCCATGCAGTCGATGAGTACGCTATCTAGCGCTCAGATTGTTGCTGGCTTACCACACCCAGCGTACCACCATACGGTACTCAGCTTGAAAAAGGCATGCCTTTGTGTTATTTGTCAAAAAAAATAACTAAATAGCCTCTAAAACGTGTTGCTTCTACTATTCTAGGCATGTTGCCAAAATGCACGCATTGGAAAGAAATATCTACTATACAATAATAACAATCGATAACTGAATTCGCTTCACTCACAAAACTTTTCCATACTTCAAATACGTCTGGCAGTTTTATTCTTTCAAATTAAAACCACAATGATAATATAATATACGCAATGCTAAAAGTGTATTGTGAACACTGTGAAGGCAGAATTAGTACTGTGAGTCATTTCATATTAGTTGCAAAGTTTACTCCAACTCGAGTAAAAATAGAAATCATTCACGTTTTTGGTCTAAAATTGAAACTGCTTAAGTGTGTAGATTATTTAACAGGTTGAGCGTATTAATAACATTAACGCTTAACATATTCATTCGAGATTTTATGTTTGTTTAAAACGATTCTATAATTTATTATTTCAGCAATTTTGGCAACCGGGTCTACAAGCGGGTACATCACAAGAGTGAGTATTTATTGTGTTAATTTATTGCAAGTATCATACGCTAAGTTCATATATTAACATCCTGTATCTATGTAAATATACCTGAAGTCTTTATCAGACATAATCTTCGGAAGGTGTGAAGTAATTTTGGCAAGACTTTAAATAGGGCAGACCTTGCACATCGTGTTACCCTTTTTCTTGGGGCAAAGTAATAATTGTGAATTGTAACAGAGGTAACCTAAAATCGGTTACGACAAAATCAAAAAGACGATTCATAATGAAATCTAAAGAATAAAGAAAGAAATTATTTTAAACATATTCAACTAGTTCTTAATAAATCATATGGTTCTCCAGATCTTTTGGTAATGGAATGGACCTTGAAAATAAATTGGTACGTGACTGATGTTAATGGACTCAAAATTATAATATATTTTAGGGTTATGTAATTAATTACTTGTGACAATTTTGTTAACTGTAAAGTATTTAGAAAAATACTTAATAATTACTATCATTTTATTTACACCATTTTCTTATTCTTTACGTCTTACTTATTTTATTTACGTTATTTAAATAATGACTGCTTATACTTTTACGGTTGTAGTAATCGCGTAATCACATTAAAGCACAAATAAATAACTCGTGCACAGTTCGATGTGAAAATAAGAAAATAAAATATAATGCATGCACAATTGTAAAGATCAGTCACTTATACAATCTGCGAATAGATCTGTTCTAACTAGAAAATTGATTACTTCCTATGGAAGGTACGTTAGTGAGAAATTGAATTTATTCTCTAAATTGTATATTTGCACTATGCATATATGGCAAATATCAACGTTTGATATAAAAATTCATGGAGATGTATGTAGAAAATTATATTTTTATTTCAAAATATGAAAATAACACACAGTGATACAATTTAATCGTAACGAATGTTGCTCACAGTTTGGCTACTGTTAGATTTATTTAGTAATTTATTCGCGGTTTTGAATGTCAAGCGGCGATGTCGTAATGATTTACAGAGAGTTATTTCATTTTATAATATCGGCTTTACGGATTCTTATAGTTTCACCACGCCACCATATTACAATTCTTCTATTAGCAGTTTAGTCATGGTTCACCAAATATAACATATTTTTAAGTCGTGTACTTTTGATAGACCTTCGATATCTCATTAGTTGTCTGTGAACACTTTGTCTATTGATGTATGTTGTTATCGCAGCGATGAGGCGAAGTTTTCGATATGGATTTTTCGACTCTTAATATTATAAATGCGAATGTAAGTTCGTTTGTTTGTTACGCTTTCGCGCCTCAACTACTCAACCGGTCATCATGAAATTTTCTCGTACACGTTCTCAAAGGTACTTCTTTATTTTATGTGAAACATCTATAGCAGAGGTTGAGACCGACTGTTTGCGTGGCGACGCGTCACTACGGCATGCGTGGCTACGCTATATGATTTTGATTTTTTGTATTTAAATAAACAGTCATCTTTTTCCTGGAAAATTCGTAATATTTTATTTTTCATTATGCTATATTTATTTCATGTCGTAAACTAGCATTTTATGCATATTATCTCTACAAAATAATTTTGATGTTTCACATCTGGCAGGCGTCCCGCGACCGCTCACAATTTTTTGTGTATATAGTGAAATCAAAAATATTTTATTCAGTTTTGGCCCTAATAAGGCGCCTATGAACGTTAAAACTGACACCGGTTCGCAGAACAACCCAGTCATCAAGAAGAACCGGCAATATAAATATTTGATTAAATTATTATCGTTTTTAGTGGATGCACAGAGAGGAGTCAATTAATTAACAGTCAATAAATTTACAGTCCGGGAAATCGGTAATACGCTTTGGGACTGTTTTGGAAAACCTAACACTGTTTCCGGTTTTACTGAGTCGGAAAGTGGTTTATAGAATGCCTGCCGTCCTAATGCGAATACGCTGAAAGACCCGTATGAGATAAGGAACATGTGAACTTGCAGTGTGAAACCGTTCCCTGGTGCTCCGTATAAGGGTGTGCCCGGCGTTGGTGGCGTCGGAGTAGCGACGGGCACCGACGTGGCTCCTCCACCACCCTGGGAAGGTCGCGCCATCGCCACTCATAAACTCAGGCTCGTCGAATTCTCCGCTTTCGTGGAACATCCCCGAGATCCGGACACGGTATGGATCTATTTATTTAATCTACTATTAAAATGAGGAAAGAGTCAACTTATTGTGGTTAAACTAAAAAAAATCTTCATTTAAAAATCTAAGTTATTAATAATTTTGACGGTACGATTTGTGTTACTGCTCCTGTGAACAAATAAATAGATATTAAACTTATATTATATACTATTATTATAAAGAGAAACGATTTGATTTTATTCTCAATATTATATTAACGCGAACGAAGCCGCGAGTAAAAGTTAGTAGTATTATAAAGCTTAACAGATTATTCGTTTTTCTGTTGGTCTGAGTGCGTTGAACTCTGCCATTACTACTCAGATTTTAAAAAAAACCTCTGTAATTCACACGTAGTAGAAGTGAAACATTCAAAAAGAAACGAGAAGAGCGTGTCTTCTTGTTTTGCAATACCCGAAGGCAAACGAGACACTGCTCCCACTCTACCCAACACAGTGTCTACTCACACCACTGCATCGTCACACGGAAAGGTTGCGGACCAGAATTTCAAATCCCTCCCATAAGAAGTTTTGCTTCAATATTTTTACATTTTACAGTATATTTACTGTGGAAGTTTATACGTTGTTTAGCATCATGCAAAAGCCCTTAGGAGTTGAGCTGTTACTATAAAAAAGGTAGATCGGAGAATACAATGAGCAAGAACGAAGTGACACTGTAGGCAGCTAGGGTATCAGGGAATCGCGAGTGGAGAAATTTAAACACGAGTGGAACCGTACGGCACAACTAATGTATTAATAAGATCATAATATATTATTACAAAATGAATTAGATTCCATAACTTTAGTCAACGAAGAGAGAAATGAAAAACTAAATTTGAATTCGGTTAAATAAAAGATTAATTACATTTTTTGAAACTTTCCCGCGCTGTCGAATAATGTAAATACTAAACATGTATTTATCGGTAAAATAATTATTGTAAACATGTAATATAAGCAACAAGACTCGTAACAGTAAATATTAAAGTCGGAATAATTTCAAAAGCATAATATTACAACGGCAACAA
This sequence comes from Antheraea pernyi, assembly GCA_015888305.1. Taxonomy (NCBI): domain Eukaryota; kingdom Metazoa; phylum Arthropoda; class Insecta; order Lepidoptera; family Saturniidae; genus Antheraea; species Antheraea pernyi. Next base: position 148,404 of record MU159615.1, on the reverse strand, counting down.
TGAGTAAATTGAAAGTAACACACCTTGAACTTTTAATACCACGAATCATATCTAGTCCGTAACACCGAAACGTTACAAGGTACGAAGGACTAATTTATTTCTATATATAATGTTTATATTATGCTGTAATGGTTCGCATTTTTATACGTTTAATTCCTTTACGCATACCAACAGAACTATGAACGTACAGAAATGGCAAAATAATGTAATAATAATATTTAGTAGTGCGGTAGGTCGATGTTTTGAATTGAAGTGATTAAAGTCTAAAATTGTAAAATTGAAACGCAAGGATAATAGAGAGTGGTGAAAAATTATGCTCATCTAAAATACCACTACCACCATGCACTTAATAAAAACCCGTCATAGTGTCTCGATTTCGAAATCAACTATTGTTTAACCTGGTACTTAAAATCACACTGGTATTTATCGGTCTGGACAGCGAGGAACACTGCTTATAGAAATTTGAGTCTAAATAATCTTATTTTTGGTTAGATTCATATATAATACGTGCACGCGACTCCGTCCGCGTCGAACCTAGTGTATTATATCCATTAACTTATCTATTTTTCTCTCGTACATCATTAAAATTACAATAACTTTTGATAGGGTAAACCGATTTAATGAAACCAAGATTAAATATTACTGAAGGATTTGCTTTACGATTTTCTTGGTGAGGTTTTATCGTGAACGCAGTACTTTAGCAGTGATGCCTGTTCAAACAAACAGACAGACCGACGGACTGCTAGACAAACAGACAGACACTTCTAAAAATGATTGAAATGAATTTTATTACTTATTACAAGATACCTGCATTTTTTTTCACAAAAATCTAAAGAGCATAATAGACACGTTACATTTACATGATTATTATATGTATAGAAGATATTCACCACTCGATAGAAGGACCACTACATGAATAAAAGAATAATGTTTGTTCATAAGACCTTTATTAGTTAGAATAAATGATAACCTAAGGGAACGTACCCAAACCACGTAACCCATATTTGACAACTTTTTAACCCCCTCCCTCCTTCTCCTCCAGTTTTCACGTGGTAATTTATAAATACGATTTTTAATCATTTTTTGCAAACAGAAGGTTAAAAAATAGATAAATTTATGTATATAAAGTTATAAAAGCTGTTGTCTCGGTATATGTACGTCAGTGATAGTGCCTGTGAGTTTTAAAAGCATGAGATTTCCTTTAGATGATATTGACTACGTGACGAAAACCTAACCCTCTCCCTTCTCCCTGTGACCAAGAGTGGTACTTTGAAAATTCTCCTGCCCCCCCCCCTCCCCTGAACGGGTCACGTGGTTTCGGTACGTTCCTTAATATAAAAACGCGGTAAAAAAACTAACAGTTAATCACTCCTGTCTCAACATACAAACAAGTGGTCGTTCAGTTGTCGAAATTCAAAATCGAAAAGGGCTATTCTGTTTTGTTCTTCTCGTATTTTTTTCTATATTGCAAATCTGTGTTGGCTATTGTACAGATACATAGATAAAAAGAACGTAAAGTATAAAAAATAAAGACTTATAAATGCGTCGAGTCGTGGATGGTGTGGAAAAAATTACTATTTTCAATTTCTTTCTATTGTTCAAACTAAAGCTCGTCAGCAGCCACTAAAAAAATAAAAATAAAATCGGTTAACAAACAGGACAAAAGTAATGAACTGATTTATCATCGCCTACTTTTATATAGATACGGCGACTGCAAGTCTATTTCGTTACGCACTGTGACTGTCATTATTTTTTAAATCGTTACAATAAACTAATCAAATTAGAAGGTCACATCAATGTAGAATGTTATTTTAAAATGTTAATTTCTCAATTTCGTCGAACTATACTACTATCTTTGTCTATATATGTATAAGCTATATATAAATATAAGCTAATACTCGGTTGTAAATTACTCCGTCAAAGATCCACTCATAGTAGTTTAATCGAAAAACATGTGGCCAATTTCGTAATTTTCTAAATATCATAGCTAAGATTTCCAACCAAATTGATTTAACTTTTACATTATTTTTTTAATTGAAACTTCTTGTTTGAACTTCTGATCCGCAACCTTTTTGTGTGACGTTAGTGAGGGTAAACACTGTCGGGTAGAGTATTGAAAATACCGGTTCTCGTCTGATCACCAAAGTTAAGCAACGTCGGGTGTGATCAATACTTGGATGGGTGACCGCGTGACGTTGGCTTCTATTTTAAATCGCTTGTATATTTTATAACGTCACTGACGTATTACAAAATGGTATATTTGAATGTTTATTTGATTAAATTTTCACTTCTATCGTGTGTCTTTGCTACACACCCTATTTTTTTATTCTCTATGGGTTTTAACGTTGGACCACAATCTCATGACATTAAATAACGATGTGGTAAACACGCTTAACTTAGACGGACTGACTCTCAAATCTAGGTGCCTAACATACCAATAGATGCTTGGTGACAGATTTTCAATATGAGGGTGGTAGCTTATCAGGCGGGCTTAGAAAAAGCCTTAGGTACATGCAAACTTATGTTTTTTTTTCTTGTTTCAGTATCCCCCTAGTACAGCGCCGGCGCAACATTTATTCGTACATATAGGTGGTACAGTCACATACGCAGATCCTTTATTAGAGGTGAGTTTTATACGAAATCATTTTTTGTGATCTGATGTTTTTGAGTATATTTATTTATAGAAAAATATTTTTCATGTCTGATTTTATTTATATCTCTATTATTTTCTCTTTCTGTATAACACACAACAGTTATATAGAAGATGTCGTAGGTTAATGACGCTATTGTATTGGAATCGGGAAAATTAAACGGTGATGACAGTTCATGAATCCGCCTATCGTTCTTTTTTATTGTACCGTCGACGTTGTATTTTGACCGTCGACCAATCCTAGCAAGAGTTTCTCGGCTGATTTTGATTTGATCACAAAATTAATCTGCTTATCGTCTGCTTTTTGTATTGTTCTCAAATTATTCGCATATAGGTTCTTGACCGTCAATTGATCCTACCAAGTGATTTGATTGATTTTGATTTGCTCGTGAAATTAATCCGCGTATCGTCCTTTTTAATTATTCTCTACTTATCCCTATTATAAATTTTTGACCGTCGACCGATCCTAGCAAGAATTTATTGGTTGATTTTGATTTGGCCGTAAAATTAATTCGCGTATCGTCCCTTTTGATTGCGCCTACTTATCCGTATTAGTCGATTCTTCACCATCGACCGATCCTATCAAGAATTTCTTGGTTAATTTTTGTTTAATCATAATTCGAATTTGCGTGTCGTCGTTTTTGATTTTACTCTACTTATTCGTACTATAGATTTTTGACCGTCAACCGATCCTAGAGTTTTTTCATTAATTTTGGTTTATCCATATTAGTAAATATATTACAAGTTTATATAATAATTATATTTTCCCTTCCAGTCAGTAGATGTTCAACAGATAAACGATAAGTTCCCGGAGAAGAAAGGCGGTCTGAAAGAGTTGTACGAAAAGGGACCGAGAAATGCCTTCTTCCTTGTGAAGTTTTGGGCAGACCTTAATACAAATAATTTAGACGATCCGGGGGCTTTCTACGGCGTCACTAGTGTGTGAGTATTCTTATTTTATCGCTAAACAAGCGGGTCCGGCGGACGTTATTCTGCACTAATAATTAAAAAAAAAATAGTGCGTGAAGTCCCTCCGCGCGGAAGAAATGAAACTTCGTAATGTGAAAATTTACAATGGGATTATGATAACTAAAGTAAGATACGAAGTCTTTGATTATTTTTTCGCTCTGTCTCTTTCTATTCCCCCTCCCTAGGAGCGTTGAACGTTTATCGCGACGATGCTTTGATATCTCCTCCATGCTAGCGTTAAACGTTTAACGCAACCTTGTTGGATTTTTTTTCTCGTACTGACTACGCTATTGGCCTTTTTAAAGGCCTCTACAGCTTCACCGGACTACGCAACCTTGTTGAAAGTCGCATTAGAAGTTCCACTTCAAAAAAACCTTGACAAATATATCTAAAATTACCTCGTGTATCACTTTATTGTACTGGTGAAAGCCGCATGAAAATCCGTTCAATAGTTTCGAGTATATCGCGAACAGACAAACAGACGTGGCAGAGGACTTTGTTTTATAATATGTAGTGATGTTATAAAATAATTTCAATACGGACGAAGTAGCAGTACAATGCACTACAATAATTGCATTTTTTTTATTAATTGTAATATAATAAGTTGTTTAAAAATTTAAACTCTTAAATTATAGTTATGCCTGTTTTTACCTTCGTCTAATTTCAGAATGGACCAAAGTTATTGTAACGAGAGCTATGATTTACTATAAATAACAACATAATAATTCCAATACCTATAATATCCGTTAAGTTTACCTATATCAATGAATAAACGTGATCCAAAATACATTACACGAAATGTCTTAATGTCACATGATCATTGACATTTTGAACATGGTATTTGACTGCACCCACTAGTCTCGTTCTACCCGCGCCCCGGCGAACCTAAATTTTATCCAACTAACTCGTACCTGTGACTTCGTTTGCCTTGTTTATTAATTTAACAATATATCTTATGTATAGAGGAAAGAAAATGTAAAGATTGAAAGCAAAAATATACTTTGCTTACAAAAAAAATTCTTTGGAAACAATATTTTCCATTTACTTTCATTCTCCTGCGCATGCGCACCACATCGCTTGCCTCACTTTACGAGAAATAACATATCGTTGAACTCATAGTGTTTGTAAAAGTAGTTGTTTCTTCAAATTGTAATAGCTTTTTATGAAATGAGAATATATCATGATATTTTTTTACATGAGAACCGAGTTTCCAAGAAAAAAATGATCAAAATATACTCAGTTGTTTTTCCGTGATGCGCACACGACCGCAGATCTCCATCATTTTATGTATATACAATAGAATGACTGTGTTCTGTTTTGGATTACATAATTAATTATACTGTAATTTATTTAGTTTTCATAATTCTGTAAATTGAAATATCATATATAAAATGTATACTACTAATAACACACGGAGGTATATGTCGGCGAGCAGGGGGGTGGGACGGTGGCGCCAAAGAACTCTCTCGCCATGCATCATCACAAAATTGATAATAATGGGAACTAAAATATAATTTCGTTTTCCACAACATCACCCCACGATGATCCTCCAAAGAATGCCCCAACTTGTTTGTAACTCACTAAACCACCCCGCTATAATAATTTCGTCATATCTCAACATAAAATAATAATTAACTCACTAAACCACCCATAATAATGATATTGTCCCAAAACTCCTATAATAATTATTTCATCACATCTCAATATAAAATAATAATTAATTACTGTTAATTCAGACTATCACCCCGTCATAATAATATTGTGACTCAACACCAAATAACAATCAATTACTATGAATTCAGACTATTTGGTAATGTAGATAACCAATTAATTAGTTACAAATAATAACTAATTCGTTTGCACAAATTAATTATTCAGTGTCTAGGTTAAGCGACTCGCAAGGTACGAGTATACCTTACGACGCCAGAGCCAAGACTGACGTAACAGTTTTTTTTTCTCGAACTAACTACGCTATTGGCCTTTTTGGAGGCCTCTACAGCTTCATCGGACTACTAAGGCGAGCGCTTAAGGCACTCAGCCGATTTCATTTAGGCAACTAGTTCAAGGGTGCACGGCACACCTCGGCTTGGCTGTTGCCTGTTACATGCTATTCGCTATCTATCTTAGCTAACCTAAGTTAAGCTAAACTATTCATACAGATATGAGTTATTGAAACATGCATGTGTACCAGGCATGCGTGTCTCAATAACTCTTATGTGTATTTTTGTGTCGGAAAATTTTTGAACTATTTCAGTTCGATACGGGTAAAAACAAAAAGAAAAAACCCATCCACTTTTTATGTGTAAGCGTGTGAGCGTGCACGTGTGTGGAGGTGATATGTGTAGTGTGGTTGCAGTGATGTATTGGTTGGTGAGTTCTGGGCCGACGATCTCATAATCGTGGTCTTCTGAGTGTTTGAGTATGCGTCGGCCCAGCGCTGTCGTTTTTGCGGAGTTCCAATGACTGTGTTTTAAGTTCATATCGCCGGCGACAATCATCGGCTCCGGTGACTGAACTAGTAAGTCCTCTAGGTCGGCTTCAAGTGAGCCGGCTATTTTTCCGGGAGGTCTGTAGGCGGCGAACAGTCTCATATTACGACCCGCATAGTTCACCAGCACCCCTAGCGCATGAAGTGACTGGTAATGCTTGTGTGGGATGTGCTGGTGAACTATTCTATTTCTGACGAGTACTGCCAACCCCCTATAGGCAGCACCGGCGGTCGTTCTCTCATCTTTTCTATAGGTTGTGTAACCTGAAATCTTGAGTACGTCTGTGTGTTTGAGAAATGTCTCAGATATTAGCATAATATCTATGCGTTGTTCCCTGAGGAAGTGCGCTACTAATTTCTTCTTCCCTTTAAGGGATTGGGCATTCCAATGAGCTACTCTCAGAGGTGTATTATCCATTGAGGGATATGATATCGGCTAGACCTCTGAGAGCAGCTGATGGTCCTCCTACACCCCCCTGCGAGTGGAAGAGGCCTTTCAATTTCACAATCATTTGGGCCACTTCGGCCCAACTTTCCAGCTGTTGCGCTGTTGGTGATATCGGTTGAGTATTCTTTTTTGTTTTAGCGGATTTCTTCTTTTTATTGTTATTGTTGTTGCGCTTTTCAGTGGCGCCGCCCTTACCGCGTTGCGATGGTAGATTTGCCGGCGCCATAAGTAACGCCGGTGCCGTCTCCGTCACGTCGTTGCGTTCGGGCAGAACTTGCGCCTTCCGGCCCGTCCTGGCCACAGTGCTCGCCCGTTTATTGCGTGCTTCCCTGTTACGGATCGGGCACTGTGAATGGTTGGCCGGATGCGGCCCCCCACAGTTCGCGCACGTCGCGGGCTGCTCTCTAGGGCGATCGCAGTCTGTCGCGAAGTGCGGGCCGCCGCACCGTACGCAAGCTTGCTTTCTGTGACAATTGTGGGAACTGTGCCTGAACTGTTGGCACTTGTCACGCGATGAATGTGGGTAGTCGCCGATATATACATATGTACATATACATGGGAAGCGTGCGGTGACGCTGACACGAGTTTCACGCTTTTTGTTCACCTAAAAAGTACTCATATTTACACAGTATAGATATAGTTCATCGAAAGCGTTCGGTGACACAGACGCGAGTTCCATGATTTTTGTTCACCAAAAAAAGTGTTCAAAGCGCTTGAAAAAGTTTTCACTTTTAAAAAAATCAATAAAGTGGCTATGTGTTATTAAACGTAGTAATAATTTAATTTCAGGTACGAGAGCAACGAGAACATGACGATAACGTGTAGTACGAAAGTGTGTTCATTTGGAAAACAAGTGGTAGAGAAGGTCGAGACCGAGTACGCTCGGTTCGAAGGCGGCAGGTTCGTGTACCGCATCCACCGGTCGCCGATGTGCGAGTACATGGTCAACTTCATACACAAGCTCAAACACTTACCCGAGAAATACATGATGAATAGCGTCTTAGAAAACTTCACTATATTACAGGTAATTGTTGCTCTCATATGAGTATATATAGGTATCTATAAATAGGTAAATCTTATTTTCTTATAGGTAAATGTTGTTATATGATAGGTAAATCTTGTTATCTTATAGGTAAATGTTGTTATCTGATAGGTAAATCTTGTTATCTTATAGGTAAATGTTGTTATCTGATAGGTAAATCTTATTTTCTTATAGGTAAATATTGTTTTTTGGCAAGTAAATCTTATCGCCATCCGTTTTATTTCAATAAACTTTTTCAAACCCATTGTGCAAGGCATAATTGATTAGAACCATAGAACATAATTACAGCGATTTTATATTGCAGTATACTCGTACACCACAAGCGATTAGCTTTACCCCCCTCGAAAGTGCTACTCAATAGACACTTTTTTTTTCAATAATGTAAAGCTTTGTCACCGTAAGTAAATCCGAGAGCGGATGGAATTTTTAATTTTTGCTGTACCTATCGTCAAATACTTTTGGAAACAATATATATTAAAATAATTACCACATTAAAGCGATCATTATGACCCAGTCGTTAGCGTGTTTGTTCGAGTTCGTGTTAAGTTCGAATTCACGAAACGGAGCTTTAAGTGACGGAAAGCATCACAACGAAACTGTAACATGATAGGGTCTCAAGTCCCAAGATAGCAACTTCAAGTTAATAATCTTTCCCAAAGCACATATAGATATATGTGTTCAGGCAAATCTATTCTTATTCGTACGAATTCTTTTTAACTAAACCATGATACTTACAATTTACGGTGTTGTGAAATAACAAACGAAAGTAATTTGAAGACATGGTTCGACATTATGAGATCGGGTTTTTAAAAAATCAGCGGAGGAGTTAAAATATTAATTTACATTATTGTAATTAGGAAACTGAATATAACGTGGGAATTCGTTCTTCATCAGGTGGTGTCAAATAGGGACACGCAAGAAACGTTATTATGTGCGGCGTTTGTGTTTGAAGTGTCGAACAGTGAACACGGTGCACAGCATCACATCTACAGGCTCGTGAAGGATTGAATTGCCACTTTGTCCTAACTTCTCGATCCGTATCGTCACGGCCGGATTTAAATAATATCAGGCCTGGGGCCAACGAATAAGTGGAAGCCCCGAATGATTGTATGCGTTAAGACATTTGAAAAAAGGGTGCTTCGTGAATGTGAACTGTTTTGTTATTCAGCACGAGTGTTTTTTTTTTTCATCCAAAAACATATATTACGAAGGCTCTTCTCATGTGGGGGACTAAAGCCCACCCTTTGCGTTCCCTAAAACCGGTCCTGCGTATAATTCCTTCGTACACACAGTGCCGATATATTGATAAGCAATTACTTCTAATATACGCTAATACGTATTCACGGCGAAAGAATGGAAAATCTGTACCAAAATTTATTTTTCTTTTTTTGTCAAAATAAATTCAATTTAATTTTAGAAGTAAATTATACTCACACAACACAAAATAAGAACTGTGAAAAAAAAACAAAATGTACATTCGGTACAGTAAGATGAATACACCTAGAGCATTGTTTCTCAAACTTTTTAGCGTGCAACACCCCTCCCCCCCTAAATAACCCAAAAAACTGTTTAAAAAACGTCAGATTTTTATATAGTTCTGTTAATACAGCGACTATTCGTTCTTTTTAACCGACTTCGAAAAAGGAGAACGTTACTATGTTCGGTTGTCTGTGTTTTTGGAAATATGTATGTTAATCGATATTTTCGTCAACTGTGAACTGATTTTAATGATTTTTTTTTATTATCATGATATACATATAATAGTTTTTATTTGAAAATAGTTTTAAAAGCGTGAACACGCAAAAAGATAATAAATATTTAGTATTTCGTATACGGGTGCTACTTTTTATAGACATTGCGACCCCCTCCCATTTTTTTAATGTGACCCCGTTAGGATACGCGAACCCCAGTTTGAGAAGCCATACATTAGTGTAGTAGAAAAATAATAAAATGTATAAGTCATTCAGTACTTTTCGCCGTGAATACAGCCGAATCGAATTTTGCCATGAATGTTCTAACAGTTCTAATGTTTGACCGGCGCATCAATATTAAAATAAAATATATATTTGTTATTTAATATGAGCCTATAATAACAAAATGTGATCTGAAAATTACGCTACAAGTATTTTTGTAACGAATGTTTATTGTATAGCTCAATTTTTAAATATTATTGACTCTTGACAAATTATTTTAACGGTAACTTTGAATACAGCTATTGTGTTTTGTATTTATACATATTTTGTTTCGTTTTGATTTTTTCTTTTTCATCAAAACATATTTTTAGAATTGGTACATAGTCGCGTGTTATAATTTGAAATAAAAAAAAAAGTATATAATTGAATACACACAGTGCCTCTATAATTATGTTACATTAACATAAATTACTTGAGCAATTTAGTCTTTTCATTGTAATTATAAATTATATATGTGACATTGAAAAGATTAAACATTAGTGTATAGTGTACCGTGAAATATAAATAAGATAAATCATAGATATATTATTATGGAGATGTCTACTAAATTTAAGTGTTCTGTGGTACAATTTTATTCGCTTCTGCATTTATCCATTTAATTTTTTTTCCTAATGTTATCCATGGAATTTATGTTTTTAATCATTTTTACATTTTATTTTGTTCTCCTCGTTTTTAAGGTATTTCTTCTTATTGAATTAGTATTTACAACATAACTCTTTCTTCGTCATGTTCATTTTACCTTGTGGACTGGTTAGATTAAATCCGACTTTTTCCATGTGAATTTGCCCAGCAGTGGGACTTTCCTAGACTGGTACTATTGTTCATATTCACTCGTGTACATAATATACAGATCCTTCTATATATTTCAATTTTAATGACGTGTAATAAAATTGTATCATACAATTAATAATACAAATAATAATGCATACAACCTATGCATAACATATAACTGTACATATCTCCCTTAAAGTATAAATTAAAAAAAATATCAACACACTTGCGTGTAAAGTTGCTATTTAAGAAAAGTTATTAATAAAATATGTCGCCAAATTATTTATTTTCATTTACTAATTAACATTAATATGTTTTATAAATACAAATATATTCGGTAAATTATATTTTTAATATTAATTAGGCTGTTTGGCCGCGTCGTCAGTGCTTTTCTTTCTAACTGCGCGCGCATAGTTAACTCAACCACAGAGCATGGCGCGCGAAAAATAATACCGGCCGCCATTTTTAATCAAATGTCACTTATCGCTTTCCTCGCAAGTGTGTTGAATAATATTGTATGAAACGCGTGAGAATTGTTCGTTACACTTTCGACTCCATTACGCCCTCGAATGTAACGACCAACGTGTATCATAATGTTACTATTACGAATTTCTAGTAATTTGGAAAAGTAATCGGCAGCTGTCAAGACGAAGTTTCCATTTGTCACGTGACCAAACAACGTCCTTCCACGTCAGTATTTATAATGTTAATTTAAATTATTAAATTTGTGAATAAAACATAGCTGGGCCGATTCCGCTTTCGATTCTCGAAGTACAAATAAATATTTTTCATCGTTTTTTACCAAAACGGCCGGCTTGCCTGTTTATACAATAAGTTGTTTCTTTGTTTTTCTAACGTGGCAATGATTTGATCTCTCTTTTAGTCAAATATTATTAGGGTCTCGAACCCGACGTCGTCGCGTTCGCGTGAGCTCATCATTATGTGAAGTTTAACGTGCATTGAATATCGTTTAGTTCCAAGACATGATTTAGAAAAATATTATCATAGATAATAATAATAATAAGAGATTTTTTTTGTATTTATTTGATAGAGTTATATTAGATAATTGTAAATAGGCTTAAGTTTTTTTTTTAATATGGCGATGGTCGTTCGAGAATTTTAAAGTGAAGTTGTCACTTAGTACTTAAGATGAAACACTTAATTTTGTTGCGATTTTCGATTTGTTTTCTCTTTTTGTTTCGCCTTATGTTCGAGTACTGAATCTTTTTCTACGGTTTTTTTTTAAGAACCGCCATGACTGCGGTTTTTCTTGAACGTTTTCGTGACAATGTTTTCACTAGAAAGTGTGAAGGATAAGCAAAAGGGATCTGCTCCGTTGTGATTTTTATACAATTATTGTTATTATTATGTACTCAAATGAGATTAACGCAATTTTTTGACTCTTTTGCTATTTTTGATAAGTCCAACGTGGAATTATTTGTTGCCGACGCGACGGCAATATTCTTTAGTTTCGTTGTAATCGTGTTCTGTAAATAACATAATTTAGTGCATTTCTTTCTTTTCTAGTATTTTAGGTGGTTTATGCTTCTACGCAAGTCTTTCATATCGACAATCTGCCATATCAAGATGAAAATATAAAAAAGAATGGTCGGCGATGTTGGGGACAATCATTTGTAAATCATTTATTGAAAAAAAAATCTTTTTTTAAATATTTTAAGAAAATATATATTGATTTTGTTTGCGGATACAAATGATTTCCAGCAATATAAGCCGATAGTGTACAGTATTTTAAATATAATATTACGTTACAAGATTTGTATGAAAATTTAATTATATTGTCTTCATAAAATTATGTGTTATTATTTATTTCTTCAGACTTGTACAGTGCAGCAATTGCTGATTAAAGACTTTGATAAATGGTTTTGGACCCCCACAATATTATCTTTGGTGATAATTAATTAATCTAAGTCGTATAATCGCTTTAAAAAGTCTACAATATCATCATTACAATAGATTAACATTGATACATGAAGAAACGTAATAAAGTAAGTCACAGGGAATGTAACTTATGACTTGTTTTTACTATCTACTAGTTTTCCACCCATACTTCGCCCAGGTGCAGTAACGAAGAAAAGGAGATCGGTTCGTCCCTTTACCAGTACAATATCTGTCAATATTTTTGAAGATATCTCTAATGAATCTTATATCTATCTTCCGACTCTTTCATAAACTGGCTCTGGCTATATAGATTTTTTAACCCAAATTTTCCACTTTTCTGTGCGATTTTTCAAACATTTTCTTTCGTACTACCCTTATCCTGACAATTACACAAACACCAAAAAAGTTTTAATCAAATAAATGGATTTTTATTTAGATACATAAATAGGCAAAGATAAAACAATTCACTAACATTTTTTACTTTATCAACCATTTTTCTTTTTTATTTCTTTGGTAATTGGGGCATTTCACGTGAAGCGGACAACTAAAAAATGTTCAGGTTCTGGAATTCATTCATACTGGCCTAATCGGACTTCTAATAGGTATGAATGTTTATTTGTCAAGCTATAGACAAGTAAAGAACAGTTATATTTGAAATTTTTTTTTGGAAGCAGTTTTTCGAATTCAACAATTTTAAAATAATATATTAAATGCAGCGATTTATATAGAAGATTAATTGCTGTTTTTGAAAAAAAAAGCGAACCTAATAAAACAAAATTATGTACAAAACCGAAAGTATAACTTTCAATAAATTTTCCTTTATGTTTTATTAATTTTCTTTTATATCAAAACTAGCTTTTCCGGTAGACGTTGTTCTGCTCTGATTATAAAAAAAACCTTGACAAATTATATACTAAAACATTCCTCGTTAATCACTTTATCCACTGGTGAAAACCGCATAAAAATCCGTTCAGTAGTTTTTGAGTTTATCGCGAACAGACAGACGCGGTAGGGGACTTTGTTTTATACTATGTAATGATGTAGCTTAAAATAGACTTAAATATGCTAGAACTTTTAAAATGGGCACTGCATTAGTTAAGGAAATACAGTTATTTATGTTCACACATATCGCTGTGGTCCAGGGCGCTTGTCTAAGTGGGTTTAGTTGTCAGTTATCGCATTAAATTGCCTCAATATTGATACCTCTCATTCTATTTAAGCTTATGTATGTTATAACGATGGTTTCGGGTAGGTAAGTATTGAAATAAATATAATATAAATAAACAATTATACATCTGAATAGAAATATTAGTAAAAAACAAGATTTTTTTATCAACGAACAACAACTAGTATCACCATTATATAGTTGCGTGAAGATTTACTTCTATATCAATGTAATTCAGAGTCCATATACTAGAAAGATGGCGGAAAGAACTTCATATTTGTCATTATTCTTTTAGTTATTATTCTCGGTGATATTGTGAACATTACAGGACACTTTTTTTTATTGTGGCACGGCAAAATGACTGCACTATGCCTGATGGTAAGCACAGTACAATCCAAAAACACAATGGTGACCACCGAGAGAGAATCTATCCATCGCCGGTCGCCGCTATCATGCCGGCCTGTAAAAAGCTGGATATGCACAGGCTGATCCCGAAACGCGACCCGTGGAAGCGAATCACTATGACGGGCTTTTTCGCCATTTGCATGGTGGTTGCGACCCAGTCGGGTTATAAAACTCTACTACCCCTCTTTCGCCATTGCCTCGTTCGTTATTCAACAGGGTGCACCACGTGCAGGTGAGGTTGGCTTGGATGTCTCAAGTCTTCGATGTTATTCGACATCCCTTACACCCCTATTGTATATGTATATAGATGGCCGCTTATATATGAATAATAGTCTTTCATTATTTGATTTGATCACAATCCGGACGATGGTGTTGAATAAGTGCTAAGATATAGAAGTAACCGGAACACAAATCCTGGTAAATAGCGATAGACTGTCCGATTGAAAATCGTTAACTAATCAGGCGATGTCCAGAAAATACCGTTCATTAAAACACACATATCAACTGCGACGGCGAATGACAAGCAGAACTTTCATTAAAAATATCAATCTATTTATCACTAGCTTTTCCCCGCGACAATATGTTCTGGACGATGATAAGAAAATAATAGAGATTTATATTTACTGACGTAACTTTAAATCGATAAAGTACTCAAGAAAAGATCATCAAAATCAAACAAACTTACAGTCTTCGTAAAACTTTTTATAGGCTCTGAATATAGACATACGTACGCACAGAACGCAAATTTAGTTATAATTACGTATAATTCTTATATGTAACAACGAGACAACTTAAGGATAAATAAATATCATTTTATGTTCCTATACTAATGTTGTATCTTTGTTTTAATTAAACTCTTCACAATATTATGTGTATCCACGAACTAACGCCTATATTTAGAGCAACCAAAAAGTTTGACAAGGACTGTAATTCTATTCCCATGAAATAATATTCATGTAAACAAAATGTGCTACCAGGGCACCAGCTATTTTCAGTTCTCGTCTTGCATCTTAAATTAATAGATATGGTTTCCGCAATTAATATCATAAATCGCGTTAAATAATAAAAACAGATTTAAAATTGATACCAATAGCACAGTTAGTGACTATTTAATCACTTAATTATTTAATCAATCAGAAGATTATTAAATTATCGCTATGACCAAAGTTATTCATATTCCATAATATAAATTATTTCTCTCTGTGACATCTACGGAGTAAGGTAGGTGATATAAAAAATATATTATGTTTTAAAGTTTCACTTAATCAGAATATTATTTCAGATGTACACGATGAGAATCAGTTTAATATTACTATCGTTGATTTGTGTCAGCGTCGTGAACTCCCGTAAGTATATCCAGTAGTCAGTGATTGTTTTTTAGAAATATATTATAGAGAACAAACGAACAGGCGAGTCACCTGATGGTAAGTGATCACCGCCGTCCATAGACACTAGCACCACCAGGGTAGTCGCAAGTCCGTTGCCGGCCTTTTAAAGGAGATGGGCCTCCAGCTCTCTCACTACCGAACGAAACCCAACAATACAAGCACTATTACTTCACGTCGGTGTTTCTGTGGGTTGGGTGGTAGTACCCCAGGCGAGCCGACCCATTCGTTCTAAAACCAATAATAGCTTCAGTGTGGCTATACCACCTACAAAATGATTATGTATAACATCAAACTTAAATAAAACAACGACAATGCTCCCTCTGAGTATATAGTACCAAAATCATCCCATGAGTTCATTTATACCGATGAATACATAGTTTTGTTTAGATTATGGCTTATACATCATTTCTTTTATTTATATAAACGTTTGTTACATAAATGTTTTTTAAATATATTATGGTGGTATTTACCCATTTCTGTTATCGCTTTTCTTTTACGAGATAAACTTAAGGAGCAGTTTTCTTAGTTCATACAACAGATCATCCCACATACGTGCACATACAATACACATATGGTGCAAGGGTTTTCTTAGTTTCCCTTTTTCGAATTGAATTAGTTTAATCCTCTCTAACTGTCGAAATACATGTAAACGTTGGTGAATCATACATTTAATTGTATAATGGATGGTATGTATGGATAGTTTAGCTTAGTCAGGTTCGCGGTGTTAGACAACAGCCCAAGCTGAGATGTGGCGTGCACCATTGCTTTAGTTGTCAAATAAAATCGGCTGAGTGCCTTAAATTGCTCGCTTTAGTAGACCGGTGAAGTTGTAAAGTAGTCAATCCGAAAAAAAAATCCTAGTGTAGCCGTTATATGGCGGACAGGTGACTGGCTGAATCAGCTTTTAAGACACTCGTTTTAGCCGAAACTATCCGCAGGTAATGCAGGATAAATTTCAGGATTATATCATCCCACAGTCCCCCCTTCTATATAATCTCATTTACGCTTATAATTATATAATCCCAGCGCTAGATTTGGGGCAAAGTCACGCGCTGCTCTCAGAAGCTCTCTTTCTCACTGGCAGCCAATTGAAGCAATTTAGATGGTCTCGAACGATAAATAAAGAATACCAAATACACGAGTTATAATTGCATGTATATTTATTATACATTATATTAAATGCATATCTAGCATCATCTCTTTTTTAAATATATGATGCAAATGGCAACACAGTTGATACAGTTTTGTAATCAGTGTTCTGGACAATCAAAAAAATATTTCAGATAAGAGCGGGACTCAAATTTTATATAACTAAAGTGTACAAAAATAATAAGTGTACAAAGACAGTATTAAGAACTGAGTTTCAAGGGTAGGATTTATTTGTATGGATAGCATTTGTCATCAACTGCGTTACCATGGGAACTTCTTGGTATTTAAATTAAAATAATTGATAGGATAATGATAATATTTTTCTTATATATCTAATTTTTTAAATATCCTAATTATTGTTTCGTTTAAAGTCACTTAATGTATTTTTTATAACACTTTTACTGAGGTCATGACAGGAGTCCCTAAAAAGTTGATTCACCCGACTATTAACTTACTCAAAACCAAATATCGTTAAAATATCATGGGTGTTATTACAAAAAAGTTAAATACGTATTAAATACTTGCTTTAAAAAGGTTTTGTAATGAATGCACCGCGCTCGCCCGAGGCAAGTTCGCGTTATCCTTTTTCACAAGTCTAACCTAACGTAACCAAAGCGAGACAAAAGAGCAAGATGGCGAACATTCAGCGACCGCGGTGCATTTAATACGAAACATTTTTTTTTAAAGCCAGGATTCAATACGTATTTAACTGTTTTGTAATAACACCGCAGAAGTTTTAAGACGTAGTCATTCCCGTACATTATTTCGAAAAGAAGCCTTAAGCTAGAGGTGAGACATGTTTTATAAGCTGTTTTTATAAAAATCTGGACACAAACTATAGTTTTTTTGATGAAAACTCTTACCAAAAATCGAATAATCATATCATCATCATCATAACATAACATCATTGAAATGAAATTTTAGGTAATAAACTATGTGCAATAAAGTAAAATCGAATAAGTATTTTGTTAAAGATTTACTATAAAAGTGTTAACCAATATGATAGGAATTACTGCTATTTTCGTTGTCAGATGATCTTCCATGTAAAGCACGAGATGTCGGTATAGAGGGAAGATCTATAGTTTGCGTGTGTGACGCAAACTACTGCGATACCATAACAAGGGAAGAGCCTGCACCCGGTAATTTTGTTGCATACACATCCAGTGATGTAAGTCCATAACCTAACCTAACCTAACCTAACCTCGGGATAAGAATATTTTTTCTATATGAAATGTAACTGTGTCCGTTTTAGTAATTACGGCGTGAAAGCGTAACAAATAAACAAACAAATTCACGTTCGTATTTATTCTATTGGTTAGGATTATACTTTACATACTATCTTTTGCTCGCGGCATCGCTTGCGTTTATTTAGGTTTGATATATACCTTGGGTATATGACTGTTTTCTGGATGAAAGATATACCCATTACCCTAAGTACCTTTCTATACCCTCGTCAACGTGTATGCAAAGTTTTAAGATGAACAGTTGACTAGTTCGACGTAGAGCGTAACAAATAAAGGCACGTTCGTATTTATAATATTAAGTACTAGTTAGGGTTTATAATCTTTTAATGAAAAAATAAGTAAACAAAGGTAAAAACTTTGCAGCGAACAGCCTTAGAAGCACCATTACTAGAGACACGAGTACTTTTCTGTTTTAAAGCAAATGACTTCAAGAATACAGTCATATATATGAAAATCAAATACAGATTCATATTTTTGGATACTTATATTATGCAGTACCTACCATCACCTTAAATGATGGACAGGAATGATTTTAAGAATTCATAATAAGTACTATTTGGACTTATATAAATAAAAGCGCATCACTCTATAACTACAGAAATATTTATAAACGTACAATTATTAAAGCCGGACCACATTAAAGTTGTACCGTGTGTAGCCTTAAATTATTAATATGAATGTCACACTACAGCAGCGCTGTACTACCCGCAGCAGTGTGTTGCAGAATAGTTGCTTCCGAGAGGTTTTAAGCTGCATTGCGTTATAGCCTGCACAGTGCAACATTATTAAAAGACGCCTTTCAGTCATTATGACATGGGTTTTTTTTTGTAAACTCCTCCATTATTTAAACCACCCGTAATAAACGAGTACATATGCGAGCTACAATCGAATCGGAGATATTTTTAGTTTGAATACTGCGCTGCAAGGGATCTACAGTAAAGTAGATTTAAACACGTCAGGTAGGAGACCGAGATATTCGTCTAAATTCGATTGTCTATCGCAGTAATTGTACTGTGTGACAGAGAGAACACTTTACAAAACCAAAGAGAGCCGACCTTAGCCAGACGTCTTGCTCTTCAAGCCCATGTACCTTAGTACCGGGTACTGTAACAGTGAAGAAAATAACGACTGCCACAGCGAAGAACCTTGAAAAGTAACAAAGTATCATATTTGATGTTCTCGTGTAAAAACATATGCGAGCTACAATCGAATCGGAGATATTTTTAGTTTGAATACTGCGCTGCAAGGGATCTACAGTAAAGTAGATTTAAACACGTCAGGTAAGAGACCGAGATATTCGGCTAAATTCGATTGTCTATCGCAGTAATTGTGCTGTGTGACAGAGAGAACACTTTACAAAACCACAGAGAGCCTACCTTAGCCAGATGTCTTGCTCTTCTAGGCCGTGTACTAAGTACCGGGTACTGTAACAGTGAAGAAAACAACGACTGCCAAAGCGAAGAACCTTGAAAAGTAACAAAGTATCATATTTAATGTTCTCGTGTAAAAATAATAAACTCTATAACTGTTTGACATTCCTCGCTGTATTTTAATTCCATTTCAGGCTGGCCTTAGATTCGCTAAAAGTTATGGTATCATAGAAACAGTGGTAAACGGATCTGAGCCAGATGGCATGGACTTCCCAGAGCCAACAGATGCAGACTACGAAGACAACGGGCGATCTGAAGAAGAACACGTGCTATGTAATGACAGAGATATTTATTAAAGAAGTCACAAACTTAAAGAGCACAATTACAATTTGATTGAGAATATAAAGTTTATAAAGAATCATATGTTAATAATTTTCAGGGTCACGCTTTAGGATTTTTACGAATAATCGTTTCCAGTCCATTGAAGGATTTGGTGGATCGGTAACCGATGCCGCCTCAATAAACTGGCGCAAACTATCCGACGCCACTCAGTCTCGGTTAATCAAGTAAGTAACATCAAACTACATGATTTTTAACAGAATTATGTGATAATGTTCTTATCTATACTATTGTTATAAAGTGTAAAGTTTGTTTGCTTGAGATAATGTCCAAAGTTATTAACCTGATTCTAGAAAATTCTTCAGTAATAAGAAGCTATATTTGTATTATCCCCTGGTGATACAGGCTATATTTTATTTTTTACTAAGTTTCACACTTTAAATAACTAGTGCTCCTTACTGCATTCCCGTAAAAATATTTATGTTGCTTTATGGATACTATTTAATTTATTTTTTATAGGTACTAGCGGTCCCAGCAGACGCTGTCCCGCCCTGACTATAAAAAAACCTTGACAAATTATATACCTAAACCTCCTTCATGAATCACTGTATCTACTGGTGAAAACCGTATGAAAATCCGTCCAGTGGTTTTTGATTTTATCGCGAACAGACAGACAGACAGACGCGGTAGAGGACATTGTTTTATACTATGATATCGAATAATAATAAAATAACAAGTACATCATTAACCGTGTCAAACATCCTTAATACAGACCGACAAGTGAAGGCTATGTGAAAAAACAATGCGATAGATATGAATAGAGTGCAGTCAAATCTGTAAACAATAGTCAGTCTGGAAAGACGCACCGTGCATTTGATATTATCAGGGACAAGGCCACCTTTTGTCGTCATAAATATAGTAAACTCATTCGACACGTTCGATGTATTCATTACCTTTAGTAGTGCTTAGTATTGTGTTTATAAAAGAAAAGTCGCAAGTGCGTTGCCATCTTTTGAAGGGAAGGGTTAGGGGAGGGAAAGGGAGAGGAGAGAGGAGCGGGGTGGGGAGGTGGGTCTCCGGCGCTCTCACTGACCGAACGAAACGCAACAATGCAAGCACTGTTACTTCACGTCGGTTTTCTATGTGGTAGGGTGGTACTACCCCGGACAAGCCGACCCATTCATACTGAAACCGGTAATAGTTTCAGCGTGGCTCTACCACCATTACAAATTGTTTACTTACAATAAACACTTAAAATTACTTTATCTTGTTTATGTATTTATCCATTTATTAGGTAGTTTATTTTTACATAATATACATAAATAATCCATTTATCAGATTACCGTGGTGGCATTTGCTTATTATTATTCAAGATCAGATACATTTGACATAGTACTATCGTAATTACTGATCGTTCTGTACAAAGGTGATAAGCGCAATAATTACAAACTTGTGGTCGAAATTCGACCATAATAAGAGTTAGAAACTTTTGCTTTCAAATGTTGTTACTTAGAAATTATATGTGTATTGAATAATTTACATATAGGTATTGTAAAATTGTAGACATAAGAAGCGCAAAATACTATGAATTAAAGTTCATAAATAAAGGCGTCACCTCGCCGAATGAATAGAAAAAGGCTATTTTCAAAAAGAATATTTAACAGTTAAGTTGATAAGTATCAATAACTAGTACATAAAAAAAAGATAAACAAAGAAGGAAAAGGTACTGAACTAATTTACCTTAACCTTAATTGGGACTACATAAGAGTCAACAACGTAAATTAAATCGCCATTAAATTCGCTTTACTGACGGGTGGAGATGAACGTGCAGAGTTTGTATGATTTTTTATTTTAAATCATCCTCCAGTAAGCCTGGAAAGAGAAAATGAAATCCGAAAATAATAATCCTATAGCAAAGACGTTATACACGTTACGGAAACGTTATACCTACGGAGATACTAAATAGTAATTATTACCACAGAGATTATTACAGTATCCGATACTTTATTTGACACGTCGGGGCTCCACCCGACACGTCCGACGAAGATCGTCTTACTTCGCGGTCTCGTAAAGCGTTTTCTCTATCGCACAGCGTTATGATTGCGAATGACAAAGACAACGCTATACGAAACCGAACTCAGCTGACTATCTCGGTCTTCTAAACGACTTCTAAATCAAAAATATTATACATAAGTAAATCAAACTTCACCAAGACGCCACTGATGACGTCAGGTCGAATAATGTTATACACGTTACGGAAACGTTATACCTACGGAGATACTAAATAGTAATTATTACAGTACCCGATATTTTATTTGACACGTCGGGGTGAAGAGGGACACGTTCGACGAAGATCGGCTTACTTCGGTCTCGTAAGGCGTTTTCTCTATCGCACAGCGTTATGGTTGCGAATGACAAAAACAACGCTATACGAAACCGAACTCAGCCGACTATCTCGGTTTTCCAACCGACGCGAGGTGCTAAATCAAAAACTAGATATTATACATAAGTAAATCAAACTTCACCAAGACGCCACTGATGACAAACTCCATTTCAAATGTAGGATTTATTACAGTCAGGTCGAATATCATTAGATTTTTAATTGATATTAATAACTTAATTACTGTAAGTGATACGAAGAAATGTTAGAATAATGTAGGTATAATCATTTTAAATGTTTATCAAATGTATATCTAAGATAAAACTCAAGTTAACATCGATGTGTATAAACACATAGTTGCCGATGATCAGAAGAAGTCAGCGAGTAGCGACTGATAAAATTAAAATAACAGCCAGCACGTGGTCGCCACCGATCTGGATGAAGACTAATGAGAGAATAACTGGTTTTGGACAGTTAAAACCTGAGTTTTATCAATCATATGCTGATTATCACATGAAGTAAGTAATTCTATCCATTTCTACCACATACATCATCTTTCTCCATCTCGTATATGTGTATTTAATGTTTACGATGCCGCTGGTCATTATTAGTACTTGATACATGTACAAATATGGACTGACAATATGCTGTCCAATTTAATCTGTCCATAAATAAACTATATAAATATCAAGTTAGTCTACATGAGCCCGTAAAGTATGATTTTCAAGGGCAGATTTCTTTTTTTACGAAATTGGGAAACTAATGTAACGATATTTTCGAATAATTTACTAAATGAAATGCAAATTTTACTTCTTCATATATCTTATTTAATCACTAAATCACACACAGACAATCTTACAAATCACTATTTCGCTTACTTCCATAGCTTAATGTCCTATGACATTTTGCTTTGGTGTACAGTAGCTGAGGTAGACACCATATTTTTATAACAAAAACAGGCAGTTCGAGCAATACACAATATGGTACCTTGAGAATCAATTAAAACTAAGTTTCACAATTTCGGTATCGGACCTTGTATTTCGGTATCTTAACTCTGCCATCCCAATACATTCTTGATAATTCAATGTGTGTCCGCAAAAACTTTGACAAGCTGGATTTCGTAAAAGACCATCATGATTTAAATACTATGAACTGGTCGTTCCATGTTTCAGACTCAGTAAAACCAGCTACAGTATTTGTAATAGCTAGGTCTTACCACAAAGTTCCAAAGTATCAGTAATATACTTGCCGGACTACACGTTTAAGCGCTATGTCAAGCGGGTTTTGGTGTCAAAAGGCTATTATAGTAGATCAATATGTGAACGACGGTGGTGTCTGGAATTGACTCTTTTTTATGTGTATCCACTAAAAACGATTATAACGTGTAATATTTCTTTAATAAATGTATGCCAAAAAGATTTCTTGATGACTGCAGGTTCTTTTCCGAACCGGTGGTAGTTTTGACGTTTACAAGCGCCTTCTTACAACCTAAATAAATTAAATAAATAAAGAAATGGCAAGATTGTAATCATACCTAAAAAATAGATGTTACTTTTTCCTAATTACGTTTCTATGCGAGAGATTTTTTCAGAAATAACAAGTTTAGTGTACTCTTTTTTTAAAGTTGTGCGGACATTAGTTATACAATAAGGTATTTTCTTAGGAATGTAATCTCTTTTTAAACGCTTTATAATCTCTAGTTAATAGAATCAAAGTACTTATATATATTTTCTTTATCGCGTACTAATAGATTCTTAGAAGAATATGAGAAAGCAGAAGTGGACATTTGGGCGATCACAACAACAAACGAACCTATCAACGGTATCATACCAATTGTTACTTTCAATTCATTAGGATGGACTCCAACGCAATTAGTAAGATATTATTAACCTTTGCTATACTTATTATATTTTTATTGTACTTCATTCCACATAATAATGGTAATGCCGCCAAAATTCTCACTTATAACACAATTTTTTTTTTTCGTACTGACTACGCTTTTGACCAAGCAAGGTCATAACAGCTTCACCGGACTACTCACAAAAATTATATAGTAACTTAGTATATTGTGTAAAGAACATAAAACCTGTAATCATTACATAGTATAAAATAAAGTCCCCTACCGCGTCTGTCTGTCTGTCTGTTCGCGATAAACTCAAAAACTACTGAACGGATTTTCAAGCGGTTTCCACCAGTGAATAAATTGATTCACGAAGAACGTTTTGGTATATAATTTGTCAAGGATTTTTTTTTTTTATAAAAAGGAAGAGACGTCTGCCGTGTCCGCTAGTCTTTAATAGTTTCGCAAACAAATTGGGAGCTAATTGACCTATTTTTTTTTTTTTTTCATTTATTATTTAATTTAGGGGCTTTTGACTCTAGTCATATCAGCCCCATCATAACCTAATTATACTAATGTTAATGCCTTTCATACGTCTTCTTTTATAAAATCATCTTTCACTCATTTCACATAGCATTTCAGCAACCTCACTCGAAGGTTTTGCTAAAATACTATGGAACATGCCGACATTCAATTTATTTAAATTATATTTTTTAATTAAATTTATTCTAACATTATTGTTCCTGCCACATTCCGTCAGAAAATGGTGAACGTCATCTATAATTCCGTAAGTTGTACAAAATGGTGAAGGACTTTTTTTCATTAAATATTTAAACTTTTGTGACGGATAATGTCCAGAACGTAACCTATAATGAATGTGCTTTTACTGTTAGATTTATTAAACTGAAAAAATTAAAAATAATTCTTAGTTATAACATTTTACGTCAATGAACGACGCTGTATTTTTGCGTTAAATTGGGAATCCTAAGTAGCATATCGGTTTATATTTTTATCAAATAAACTTGTTAAAATTACGGTTTATAGTTTGGAAAAGCTATCGAATTAATTTTGGTGCCCTTACTCGTATGTTTATGTTCTTCAAATTAATTAACATTATAGTACGACGCGACATGCTCTAAATGATAGGCGCTATAGTGATTATTTGTTTAGATCTATGAATTTACCACTTCTTAAGAAAACGTGGGCGACATTTAGCCCGTACAAACATATCCTCCTGTTTATATAAAATATTTTTATACTATTATCTAATATCAGTCACAGCTATGTTCCTGATTAGATTTCTTCCAAGAATCCAAGATAATTATAACAATTAGACATCCAAGAAAGAAATTTAAATAATCTAAAATACACACAGCCGTATCCAAACAAATCGTTTTATTATTCTCGAAAACAAATAAATTCGCAGAAGGAAATTGGGGAATTTAAAGTAATAATTTTATTTACTTTATGTAGTATTTAGAAGCTGGTATTTAACCATTTTAGATATCTGGTTTTAAACACATAATTAGGGGCCAGTTCGACTCGGAAATATATATATTAGGGTTGGCCTTATTTAGAGTATGTTCGAGTTTTTCGTAATAAAATTAAGAGATGCAATTTGGCATGATTTTTTAAAAATATATTTGGAAATTATTCTGTACTATCCTGAAAGGATGTTTGAAAATACCCTAAATAATGGCCACCCTAATATCTATATACATAAAATAATAGATTTCGATCGTTTTTTTACTTTTACTTCATAGACCCTTAGGCTTTATTTAAAAATAATATCCTGGTTCCTTTATTTAGGTAATATTCAATTTTTAAGGAACAATAATTTTTATAAGGCTTCAGTAATGTGTGTTTTCTTGTCATGGAAAAGTGGACCTAGCGGTCTTTGGCTTAGGTTTTTTCCTGTGTACATAGAATACACTATTATATATCACTACATATTGTAAAACAAAGCCCTTTGCCACTTCGGTCTGTATTTTTGCGATAAACTCAAAAGATACTAAATGGATTTTTATGCCGTTCTCACCAGTAGATAAAGTGATTCATGAGGAAGGTTTAGGTATATCATTTGCAAAGTTTTTTATTATCAAGGCGGGACGTCGGCTGGACCCACCACGGCCGTAGCTAGGGGAGACATTGTGGGGCAATGCCCTACCTTAAAAATACCGAAAACTAAGATAAATTATTATAATTAAATTGTTTGTTAATAGTTTGAGATTTAAAAAAAATTGTAGCGATAGATATCTAAATCTTTCTGAGCATACCACAATTTGTAATGTTCGAGGGCAGATCATTTATGATATTTATTTTACTTTCGCCCTACATGTAACCATTGTGCCCTAACTCACAATCGACTCTAGCTACAGCTCTGTGGCAACTAGTGCATAACATAGGTACATAAAATAATAAACGACGCAGACGAAGTCACAGGTTTTAGCTAGTATCATACATACTTTATATTACAGGGTCGTTGGGTAGCTAATAACTTGGGGCCAACAATAAGGAATTCACGTTTCAACAAAACATTGATTTTGGCTGTCGATGATCAACGTTATATCCTTCCAATATGGTTACGCGGTGTAAGTATCATGACTTTATTTGACGTATTTTTAGATTTATAAATAATATTAATCTATACAATTGCACTTTACAGATGGAACACGAAGAACCAAAATCTATCGAATACATCGATGGTATAGCTATTCATTATTATGGTAATTTCGTACCACCTCAAATCCTTACACAAATTCAGCGTCGTTATCCAGACAAGATCCTTCTGTCGACTGAAGCCTGTGAAGGTATTTACTAATATATATATATATTTTGTAAAGAATATCCCAGATTATTACTGCCATTGTCATACATTTTAATCTCATGGGTTTAGCGTTTTACCATAATTTTATCAGAAGTTAGAGATTAAGTGGCAAGGGTAACATGTTAAAAAAGAAGAATTGTTTTGCGACGAATTTCTAATTTAAGGGTGGTGGCTAGAGCTAAGCTCGCATTAAAAAAAGCCAAGCCACGATGCTGTGATTATATCATAATGTATTTCTTTAACAAAACTAATAATTTATTATCTGTGTTTTAACAATTTTCCAGAATATTCCACCTAAGGTACTAAACGAATGTATTCGTTTCTTGGCCTAATTATTCGTAGATCTTATACTAGCTTCTGTCGGCGACTTCGTCCGCGTGAAATAGTTACTTTCGGTTAACGCTAACAAGCAACAGAATCTCTCAAAACGATTTTGAAATATTCTTCATTGATGCTCCGTTCCTATTAGTCTTAGCGTGATCATATATCCTCGCTAATAACCTATCTAATACTGAAAGATTTTATTAAATCGGCTCAGTAGTTCATGAGATTATAGCATTCTAATATTAGTATAGATGTACGAGATACGAAAATAAATGCCTTGAAAATAGATAATATAGTGAAGCAATAAAATTTAATATAAATATTGTCATATTATATTATTTAAATATTAATACAGGTGCTATGCCTTGGGACTTGCTAAGAGTTGAAATCGGATCTTGGAGACGTGCTCGTCGATACGCCAGTAATATCATGCAGGTTGGTAACTCATATTACTTTCTTTCTACTTTCTTTTATGATAACTACCGAACAAGGTTGTGTTCAATTTAAAAAGCTTACTTTTACAGTATCTAATGTGCTTACATAAGTAAAATAATAGATTACTCAAAAATTACTGTATTAATTTCGATTACATTTTCCTAATTTTACTTCTTTAACCACTTTGTTCTTATATAAAAGATAAATCCCCATAAATTCATTGTAATATAAAGTTATTAAAATTTGAGTAAAAACGATTTTTATAAGCACTACAGGCCTGATCCTGGGCAGCTGAGCTGTGTTTTGTTGCTGTATGAGAAGTGGGCACAGCGGTGTACTTAGATTTTGTTCGTACGTAAAATAATATTAAGATAATGAATGATTCTTACGAAGTCGCAGTTATCAGCTAGGTAACAATAACCCAAACAAAAATGAAAACTGTTACTGTGGTGTTTCTTTTCAAATGTCCTGAACTTAAATTCCTAAATTAAATAGGTTGTTGAGAATCTCTAATGAAATGAATAGTTTAATTGGAATGATTATAATTATGCCCTTATTACCAGGACTTAAATAACTTTGTTGTTGGTTGGATCGACTGGAATCTGTGCCTGGATCCTGAAGGTGGACCAAACTGGGCGAATAATTTCGTAGACGCACCCATTCTTGTTTATGGAGAACATGATGAGTTCATAAAACAGCCAATGTATTACGCTATGGGACATTTCTCAAAATTCATCCCCAGAGGATCTCAACGAGTAAGAGTTTCGAGGAGAAGCATTATTAGCGTTGAAAATGTTGCGTTTGTGAAGCCTTCTGGAAATATTGTTATTGTTCTTCAAAATAGGTAATTGTTGTGGTTATATACAACATTTAGTAACACATTTAATATAATAAAAGTATATATATGTATATGTTAGGAACACATCTGTATCTACATATACAAAGGCCAATTGGACAACAATCCTGTTAAGTACAAAGTGCAATTATGACATAGATTTAAACTTCAGTTTGAATAACTACTGAAGAAGTTAGTTTATCGAAAAATGTTAACATTATACACGTTTTTGTAAAGCGGTCAGTTTTCTACAAATTCATATATCGCTCATAAGAGCAGAATCATTGCTCTGTAAGCTGCAAAATAAAAAAAAAAGTTATTTATATGAAAAATAGAAATTCGGATTGTGCGACTTCTAAATATTTACATTAATTACATTTTCAATTTCTTAGGAGTCTTTTTTAAGATACAGAAAAGTATACCAGTGTGTTTAAAAATTATCCAGACACAAATATCCTCATTTCTGCGAGGTTTAGAAATCTGCCCAATACTTGTTCCATCAGATTCTATGAGAGGCCTTCAAAATCATCTAGGAAAT
The DNA here is from genome assembly GCA_015888305.1 of Antheraea pernyi. Classification (NCBI taxonomy): domain Eukaryota; kingdom Metazoa; phylum Arthropoda; class Insecta; order Lepidoptera; family Saturniidae; genus Antheraea; species Antheraea pernyi. The sequence continues at coordinate 119,925 of MU159615.1, read as the reverse complement.
ATTGGACTTACTAGAAAATTTGCTAGAAAATCTGAAGTTAATTGTTATATATAGCATGATGTACATTTATAGATGTTGAGTTGTGGAAGCTGTTTCATTCAAATTTATAACTTATATATGCAATAAATTGAGAATTTTTTGCAAAACCCGAAATTATTTTTTCATCAAAAAAATAAATAAATTTCTAATTAGAGAAATGAGGGGAATCATTTTTTTTACACATAATTTAAATATTCTATTTACTTTTCTTTAAAACAATGTTTCTAACTAAATGTTTTATGTTTTAGGAGGACTCAAGTCGTAGACATCAGGATATGGCTCACCACTCGCAGATTTATTGAATTCAGAATGGAACCACTCTCAATAAAAACTGTCGAAGTTAACCCAAATGATATATAAAATAAATATACCCTTTAAAAGCATATTTGATTGTTATTAACAACATCACAATTTTTTTTTTATCACATGCTACTCAAGATATACGATACGATACTGTATAAAATATATCTTCAATATAAACCTGATAATAAAACAAAAAACATTCTTAAAAACTGATTCCTTTTCTAAAATATTATTCCTAAGCAAAATTGTTAAACACTTCTATGCACAACTAAATGTAACATATATAACTACTTAAGTTAGAGTACCAGAAGTACATCCTACTAATCTATAGTCCGGTGAAGCAGTTAAGGCCTTGCTAGGTCAATAGGGTAGTCAGTTCGAGAAAAAGAAACATACAAGTAACATTTGTTAATACACAATTAATATTAATTTAATGTAAGTAGCTTATGCTAATATATAATCCCAAAATTACCAGAAACTTCATAACCCATATAGATGATAGAGAGTCATTTAACTAATAAAATAATTTAAATAATAATAATTTTTGTTATGTCTATTTTTAGATTTCGGCGCCGTCGCCGTTAAGTAAATTTAAATTCGATCTTATTAAATGCGTGTTGCACCCGCGCTTTTGTAATCGATCCTTTTTAGCTCCCGCACACATCGCGGTTCTCAGTGATATCTCGAGCCTAGGTCGTCCCCGCGCGGAGCCCTCGTGATATTATTATCGCGATACAGTGACTCACCTACATCACTTGAACACACATATGAGATCATCTCTCTCACACACGTGCACATATATACACATGGTGGGAGGTTTTTTTTTTTTTTTTTTCCCTCATCGAACTGAATCGAATAGTTTTAGTTCGTTTCAATCCGATATACACGTATTCATTTGTGAATCATGCAATTTCGATTGTATGGTTCACAAATGTATATATGTATGAATAGCTTAGAATAGTTAGCTAGGACAGACGCGTCTTTTTCCAGGTAACACCCCAAGCCGAGGTGTGCGTGCACCCTTGTGTATGTTACCTAAAACCCAAATCGGTTGCGTGCCTTAAGCGCCAACCTTAGTAGTCCGGTGAAGCTGTGAAGACCCTGCCGGGTCAATAGCGTAGTCAGTTCGAGAAAAAAAAAAACATTTAACTAATAGGGCTTTTCACATAAGCAACAATGATAAAAAGGTATGGCTCTTGGGGTGTAAGAGGTGTCAAATAACATCTAAGACTTGAGACATCCAAGCCAACCTCACCTGCACATGGTGCACCCTGCTGAATAGCAAACAAGGCAATAGCGAAAGCAGGGTGGTAGGGTTTTACAGCTTGACCGGGTCGCAACCACCATGTATACGACGAAAAAAGCCCGTCATAGTGATTAGCATTTCGGGTCAGGCTTCGAGATCAGTCTGTGCATATCCAGCTTTTCGCAGGCCGGCATAACAGCGGCGACCGGCGATGGATAATGTGTCACTCGCTGGTCGCCATTGTTTTTGGATTGTACTGTGCTTACTTTCAGGCACAGAGCAGTCATTTTACCGTGTTACTATAAAAAATAAAATAAAAAATTGTTCATATTCAGCCTCATTGGATTTCTAGTAAATCTGAATGGGAATACACATTTGTTTTCTATCATGTCTATTTGTCGAGTTATGGGCTTCTAAAGAACAGTCATATTAGAAATTTGGATTTTTTTAAAGTAGTTTTTTGACATACTATATCTAAGAGGCAATCTATATACCTGTAAGTATCCTGTAATGTTCACAATATCACAGAGGTCCGAAATTCAGAACCTCACCTTATGGTCTATAAAGTCTGTATCACATAAAATGCCTGCAAAGTCAGAGTGTCAATGTCATATTATTGAAATATCCTCCGCAGTCAACAATTTTAATAATATAATAATTGTAATGTAGTTAAACCTGTTGACAATTAAATCACATAATCACAGTGTTTTAAACTTTACCTTCTAAAAATAAGAATATACCTATAATTACATTGTATTGGTAATTCTTCTATATGTTTATATTATTTACATTAATCAAATAAGTTATTCGATTTTAAATTTCAAATTATTGTGATGTAGGAAGCACTTTAAAGTAACTATATTAACATACTAGTATTCTACTAAAGAAGTAATTTTATCTAGAGGCCATACTCTGCATACAACTCTGCTTCTTATCAAACCTGCAGGTACCGGGCCATACAGTCTAGAATCAGCTGAATTGCTTGAATTGTCACCTTCTAACCACACATGTCCTCTTGGTACTATATGGCTATGCTTCAGGAAAGTACCTCTAACTTTATCTCCAGGTAAACCAATTATCCTTTTACATATATTCTGGTTTGGATTTGAAGGGCTCTTAGCTATAATAATGTCACCACGACGTAGTCTCTGCAATCTAGGCGTTACGTGTTCTGTAAATAGTATGTTATTAGATTCTAGTGTGGGCTCCATAGATGGTCCTGAACACTGAAAAAACGAAGAAATGTTAATAAGCGACATGTATGTACCGATAGTATAAAATCCGCACCATTATTTTAAGAAAAATATATGTTAGTCAAATAACATCACTTACTATTACGAAATCACCGACGTACTCAAAAGTACAATGTGTAATACAAGCATATTGTAAAGCATACCCCAAAAATCCGCAAGTTTTGCCTATTAATTTTATAAAACTCATAATTATGTTCTTGCATAACCTAATAAACAAGATTTGAATATTAGGTATGTCACTTTTCAAAACAAACTTTATTTACCACAGATCAAGTAAAGACACGTTATCTTCTTTTTCTGGTTTTGGCGCAGCAAAAGCATTTGCCGGTGGCAATGATGTACTTTGACAAAGATAGAATAATAATTGACAGCTCATAGTAAGGTGGATAGTGTATATTTAAAAATAAATCTACTTGACTATCTACTATTATTTCCTATAATACTTAGAATCAACAGTTGCATAGTTGTAAAAAGGATTGTATGAATTATAAAACAAATCTTTTATTTAAATTTTTCTAACAGTAGACGTAAGAGAAAAAAACTGAAGAATATGGTAGCAGCTCCGCACATAGAGATATATGTTACAATAGATGGTTGACCTATAGCAAAATTATTATTTCATAAATATTCCACGTATTCAGATATCTGCACACACTAATTTTGATGCCGATCGATTGAATCGCATATCAGTTATTTTGCACTGCAGCGTCAACTATAAGCGAGTTAGAGTAAAATGAATAGCAAAAAAAAAATCCATGAGAAAATGCTTAGATGTGCGAGTTAGAGTAAAATGAATAACAAAAAAAAAATCCATGAGAAAATGCTTAGCTGTACCTACTTTCATTATTATCGTTCAAACTGTGGGTTTTTTTTATTTTATTGACCCGTTTTTTATTTTTATTTATTTATTTTATTGATCTATTGACCCGACAGGGTCTTCACAGCTTCACCGGACTACTAAGGTTGGCGCTTAAGGCACGCAACCGATTTGGGTTTTAGGTAACATACACAAGGGTGCACGCACACCTCGGCTTGGGCTGTTACCTGGAAAAAGACGCGTCTGTCGTAGCTAACTATTCTAAGCTATTCATACATATATACATTTTTGAACCATACAATCGAAATTGCATGATTCACAAATGAATACGTGTATACCGGATTGAAACGAACTAAAACTATTCAATTCAGTTCGATGAGGGGAAAAAAAAACAAAACCCTCCCACCATGTGTATATATGTGCACGTGTGTGAGAGAGATGATCTCATATGTGTGTTCAAGTGATGTAGGTGAGTCACTGTATAGCGATAATAATATCACGAGGGCTCCGCGGGGGAACGACCTAGGCTCGAGATATCACTGAGAACCGCGATGTGTGCAGGAGCTAAAAAGGATCGATTACAAAAGCGCGGGCGCAACACGCATTTAATAAGATCGAATTTAAATTTACTTAACGGCGACGGCGCCGAAATCTAAAAATAGACATAAAAA